>PITA01021325.1:0-32892 GCA_004023965.1 Spilogale gracilis | reverse complement strand
TTTAGAAAATTCTTGAGGTAAAGTCTCCCCAGTCCTGTACATTTTTAAGTTTTTATTTGGGGAAATTGTCCCTTCTAAAAAGAGTGACTTAAATGTGGCTGGGACATGGTACCTGTACCTTGGTGTAGTACTAGGGCAGGCCCGAGGAATGAGCCTAGGTTGCTCCGGTCTCACTTTTCCACTCTCCCTCAGGCTGTGAAGTTTCTCCCAGGTAGCTCCTAGGAGGAACTGCAGACAGTAACTTAGTATAAATGGGTGACATCAAAACCTCCCTGAAGAACTTGATTAGAACTGTTTTCCTGGGTAGATGATGGGTAGATTTCCCAAATCTCACTCTCATCACAGTTCTTGTTATTTTTAAAGATTTATTTTTTATTGGAGAGAGTGCTAGCAAGCATGGGGAGGAGGGAGGTCAGAAGGAGAGGGAGAGGGAGAATCTTAAGCGGATACCCTGCTGAGCACAGAGCCTAATGGGAGGATTGATCTTACAACCCTTCCATCATGACCTAAGCCAAAGTCAAGAGTCTGTTACTTAACCAACTGAGCCACTCTGATGTCCCATGGTTCTTGTTTTAAAGATGCAAGATAGGGGCTGTATTTCCAAGCTGACAGGTTTTCTCTGAAACTCTAAGGATTGGGCTGTATTGTTGATTAACTTTGGAGTTTTCCCCATTTTCCTAAGAGAAAATACTAAGAGACCCTTGGAGAAACCATACGGATCATAGGAAAGGGACTTGGCAGATGGGAGTTTCCCAGGAGAGAGGAGACCCATGGTCGCCACTCTGTTCTCGATTGTCACCTTTCTTGTGTGGAAACCATTTCAGCGTGCTGTTTTCCTGTGGGAGAATTCTCCAGAGAAGATCACAAGCTCTTGAATAATTTGACCTTAGGAACTCTGTTCTGAAGTCTACCAGCTCTTGGGGTGCCTTGCTGGCCCAGTTGGTAGAGCATGAAGCCCTTGATCTTAGGGTTGTGAGTTCAAGCCCCATGTTGGGCATAGAGTTTGCTTTAAAAAAAGTGAAGTCTTAGGGTGCCTGGGTGGCTCAGAGGGTTAAAGCCTCTGCCTTCAGCTCAGGTCATGATCTCAGGGTCCTGGGATCGAGGCCCGCATTGGGCTCTCTGCTCAGCAAGGAGCCTGCTTCCTCCTCTTTCTCTGCCAGCCTCTCTTCCTGTTTATGCTCTCTCTCTGTCAAATAAATAAAAATTTAAAAACATCTTTAAAAATATTAAAGAAAAACAGTGAAGTCTACTGACTCTTTTTCGAGTTGGGGGCGAGAAAACAATGTTGACTAACCTTTAGGTTTCTTAATGTTCTTGAAGACTGTTCATGTGCTCCTATATTTTAGGCACTCTGTTTATCCAGTCTTTGCATTTTCCAAAGTGCTAATTGCCCTTTGATCCTCTTCAAACTGTCCTTATCTCACATAAATTGAAACATAAACAGAATTCTTATACAATATGATCAGAATTAAAGGAATATTAAGTGAACTTAATATACTTCAAATATTTTAGAATCATGTTTTTAAAAATTACACATGGATTTACTCATATTTAACAATTTCTCATCATCTCAATTTTCATCCTTTCTGTGCTACTTCTGCGAGTTTGCCTCATTTGATCAGTTTTCTCTAATCTTAACATTTTACTTGCTTTGTAACAAAGAAAAATTTTCTTGTTGGCCTTCTGTTCTTTTCAAGGTCATTCTGAGTCCTTGGTCACGTAATCCAGCGTTTTACGTCATTATTCTTGAGTCTTCTTTTTATACGCCTATCTTTATGAGCAGCCCTTAAAAAATGGTTTGTTTTTGAGAATATGGCACAAAGAATCAAGACCCATGAGTTCCCAAATCAGCATGGACATGTCACCTAACCACTTTGAACATTGACTTTTCCCTCTGCAAAAATTTTGTCTTCAAGGGTCACACCTGGGAAAATTCAGCATGACCTGTTTGAGTGACGGCAAGGACCTGATTTGTTGTCATTTCTTCTGGGAGTGACTAAGCAATGGATGTGTGTATGTGAACCCTTTTTCTCTGGTTCTTTGAATGTATACCAGGTCCAAAGCCTGTTGTAGAACTTTGCAGGTGAGCCATTGTGCTAATGGGGAAAAGTCTACTTACCTGGCAGATTTTTTTCATTCAGAAAACCATGAAGATCCAGGTGGAGAAAGAGTATATATACACTTTTATCAAGGTAATTGATAAATTGATAAATTACCTTCTCATAGGTGGTACTACTTCCCTTTTAACAGGAAAGCCCCTTTGAATGGGGAGGGTGGTTAGTTATAGTTTCCCTGGAGGAGAGATCTCAGGGGACATCATATTTGCTCCCCTGGGTCCTGTAATTGGCATTGCTTTCCTGAGATGGCTGGTCAAGTAGAAAGGCGCTATCCTTACAGGGGACACAGTGTATCTCCCCACAGCAAAAAGCCATGTGACTTTAGGAAGTGTCAGTCAGTGTGATCTTTAAAAGTTTTTTATTTTATTTGGTGGGGGTAGGGGCAGAGGAGGAAGGAGAGAGAATCCCTAGCAGACTCTGAACTGAGTCCGACAAGGGCTTGATCTCACAACCCCAGAGATCACCACCTGAGCCGAAATCAAGAGTCCAGTACTCAACTATCAGAGCCACCCAAGCGCCCCATCAGTGTGATCTTTAGATATGTATTTTCTGCTTCCAGACTTTGGAACCCTGGGAATTTCATTAAGCGGTGCTTACCTCTTTGGGCAGCCTCATGCCAATGACTGCCTAGTGTAGGTTCTCAGATCATTTTCCATTTTGGGGATGGATAAGCTTTACTCAGGATTGATAGTTTAGCTGCATTGTTGTTTCTTCCCATCACTTTGTTTCTAAGAAATATTCAGATTATGAGAGAATTTTTTCTTTTAAGTACTTTAAAAGTGATATTTTATTGGATATTTGGCTATCTATGTCTTCTTTTTTAACATTGGAGATTAATGCTCAAGTTTTGTGGATAAAGTCCAAAGATTAGAACCAAAATCTACTCTTTAAGATCTTCTGTATTTCTAGCACTTGATATGGCATTCTTGTTAAGCACAGTTAAATCATTCTCAGAACCTTTAAAAACTTTTCTGGGTTTTGATTCAGACCTTATTTGAAAATGAAGGATAAAGCCAGAATAGTAGCTAACATAGGCAGCAGTGCTCACAACTGATTTAGATTGGCTGAGTGTTTCAAATACAGTTGTGCATTTCCTACCCTGGTCTCTTTCTTTAAGAAAAAAAAATGTTTGAGATGTTTTTCCCATTACCATCTTGACATCTGCCTGGTTACACATGAATAGCTTGACCCAGTCCCTCAGCAGGGAGACTACCGTGGCCTTGCTTTCAATAGCCATGTCACTGACAAAGAAAACATATGGACTATTTCATTCCTGTCCTTTGCAAACAGTCTGGGGCTCTGAGGGCATGCAGCAGAAGGCTTCGTACTTCATGGTAGGTTGGCAAGTCTGTCTGCTAACCATAGACTTACTGCTTGCAATCAAACTGTGTTTTCCAAAGCCCTATTACATTCTTAAAAAAGAATATTGTGTTTTGGAGAAATCAATTTCTAATACGAGTTCAAATTAAATTTGTATGACCTGCTTCCATGGTGGGTTTCTGACTTAATCGTATATTTCACCATTGGGAACTTGTGTGTGCATGCACGCACACGTGTGTGCATGCTTGTGTGTGTGTGTGTGTGTGTGTGTGTGTGTGTGTGTGTGTGCATGTGTGTATGCGTATGCAGGATATTTGGATGCTGTTCCCCCAGGTTTGATATGTGGTGTGTGTTTAACAGATACACAAGTTGGGAATGAGGATACTTGATTCCCGTTAGAGCCTCGAGGACTGTCTGCCTCCATGTTTATCTTCTTGTCAGTTCAGGGCTAATTGATCATTTTCTATTAGCCAAGTAGTGCTGCGTTGACCTTAAAAGGTTTCTGTTGCATAGGACCAGCCTTCTACTTGGGGACTGTGTTTCGGTTCAGCTAGCATTAACGACTCTGCTCTGCGGCCTTGGAATCCACAGTGTGGAGGCTTGTCAGCAGGTTTGGCAGGACAGGCCCAGAATGTGAAAAAAAAAAGGGGTAAATCGATTGTTGTCTCTTTCAGCTCTTCTGTGTTAAAAGAATTTGCCCTTGGCACAACCCTGGCTGAGGTGGCATTCCAGAAGGAGAAAAAACAAAAACAAAACCTATGATATCCCAAGATGAGAAGACTCATGACTTTGGTGGAGGAAATAATGACATATGTTTCATCAGGGTCTTTTCCATTCACATTACCCCAGCCTGAAATTCTAGTTTCATTGTTTCTTAGACATGTGGGCTGGTTTTGACAGCAGTAGATTAACTGAAAAGGAAATGAACTCCTGTATTATCCCCGCGATAGCCAAACATTTAAATGTATATGTACATCGTATCTAGAAGGTATTTCTGATGATTCTTGGTATCATTACCAAGCATTAGCTGTAAAAACAATGTGCTAATAGAAATTATTGCCATTCCCATTTTCTTATAATTCCTTTTTTAAACTCTTGGTTACCATAGATTTCCTCTAAATTTTGTTCCCTTGGGAGGTTACATTTTCAAAAGCTTGGGTTTTGTGGTTCTTCACAAATGAGTCTATTTGAGGTCCTCCCCTTTTTTTTAGCGCCTTCATATTTTTATCTTAAAATAACTTGTTTAATCTTGGGTGTTCCATCTTCCTAATTTGATTACTTAACTAACTTTCATAACTTTGAATTCATATCATAGGAAAGCTCTCTCAAATCTCTCAGTTTTAAGATGTACCCTTTTTTTAGTATCGATGTGCCACAATTTATTTGTCCATTCTGCAGTTGAGAAACGCTTGCCTTGTTTCCAGTTTTTGGCAATTATAAATAAAGCCAATATAAATATTCATGTAGAGGTTTTGTATAAACATAGATTTTCATTTCATGATGTCAGGGTCCTAGGATCATTTACTTTTGTAAATACATAGGAGTGAGATCCTGGGCCCAGTGGTAAGTGTATGTTAATAAAATGTTGGTCTAGGTTTAATGTCTTAGAGCTGTAGTAAGGTTTGATATTACCAATTACTTACAGCTTCCATGTATTCTTAGCACGGTATGTATGTTGTAATAGCAAACGCAGTTAAAAACTGATTTTGTTTCAGTGTATGTACTTTTTAAAGGAGTAGAATTACCATTTTTTTAAGTAAGCTCTACATTTGAAGTGGGGCTTAAAGTCACAACTCTGAGATCAAGTGTGGCCTGTTCTACTGACTTAGCCAGCCAGGCACCCCAAAAGGGACTACTTAGCCCCCTTTATGGTATCTGACAGTTACTATGATACCTCTCGTGGAGGACTTATGGAATAATGTTCCCAATTTGGAACATTTTGCTTAGAGTGACAAACGTTTGAATTTTTAGCATGTCCATGTTTGGAAAGTCTGACTCAAAAAATAGATATTTGGTGAGGAATTACTGGGCCGACTTGTGTATCAGGCATGTTACGTGTGTTAACTGTGATTTCCAGGGTAATCATTTTAGGTGCCTGGCAGGGTTCCCATTTATAGTACATATACGGAGATTTGAAAGAGTTCAGTAACTTGCTCAAACATCCCACAGGTCATGGGCGCTAGTTTGTGAAGTTTGGGTGTAGTTAGGGTGTTTGCTATTTGTACCTCCGGTAGTTTGCTTGAACCGTTGACAGTTTATTAGAAGAGGGGAAGGTAAAATGAGAAAGGAAATGGTGAGAAGCTACAGGTTTTTACAGAGGGAAAAGGATCAGAACGGAAAGCAAAGCGTCCCGCGAACACATACAGACCTGCACATATGTACATATGGTCGGAGACTGACTGGATTTTGGAGTAACTTGCATGAAAAAATGTATGTACTGTGTAAAATTAAGTGATCTTTTCTTCACAGCAGAATTTTTTGAAAAGTATAGCCTCAGTCTCTTTGCTTTTTATACCTCTTTGTTTGAAAGCTTTCACACTTTTTATATTAATAGTGTTTTTCTGTGACACAAAATAAGTATCAGTTGTGTGCATTTCGGCTTGCTTTTTCTTTCTTTTGTGGAATTCAAGCAGATGGTATGTGAGGATCCATTAGCACACTCACTTTCCTGCTTCTTAAAGCACACGTTTCTGAATGTGCTACTTTGAACCAAAACCCTGAAGTAAATGAACAAGCGAAGTGTGCACTATGATGCTTTCCATATAGCCACTCCCTTTCACTCACTGGAATTTCCTGCCTCTCCTGTTGAAGATGTTTTTATAGGGAAGTCAGCATAAAAGTGAATCACTCCTGAGCCTTTTTCCCCCCAGGGCATTTCATTTAGTCAACTTGGTATTAATTCAGTTGGTACTCTTTCGCTGACTTGAACACTGTGCTTGTTGATTGTGTGAGCTGATGTTTATTAAGCTGTTAATATTTTACAGACTGGATGAGCTCCTATTTAGATCTGTGTGCTCTTTCCTTTAGCAACAGGGCTGTTTGTGATTGAATCTGTGATCGCAGTTTTGACTTTGAAAGGGGTGACAGCCAGCCCCATGCAGGACCATTACTTGGTGACTCTAAAGGTTTTCTCCTGAAAGCATTTTCCTTTTCCATTTAATTCGCTTTGCAGTCTTGGTCTGTCTTTCCATTCTGATAAACCATCATCATCACCTTGTTATTAACTTAGATGCTAATAATAGTAAACGTTAATGAGTACCAGGCATTATATGGGAAGTGCTTTATGTGTTATCCATTTAACACTCTTTTTTTTTTTTTAAGATTTTATTTATTTGACAGAGAGAAACACAGCCAGAGAGAGAATACAAGCAGGGGGAGTGAGAGAGGGAGAAGCAGGCCTCCTGCCAAGCAGGGAGCCCGATGTGGGACTTGATCCCGGGTCTCCAGGATCATGACCTGAGCTGAAGGAAGTTGCTTAACCAACTGAGCCACCCAGGCACCCCCCCATTTAACACTCTTTTTAAAATTTTATTTTTGTTATTTGTTATTCTTAGTATCCCTCTAAAATATCTGCTGTTTTTTGCTGTCTTAGAGATGAAGGAACTACAGGGGAGAGGGCACACAAGTAATGAACTGGGTTTTAAAGAGTAGGGTATTGGATCTCGGTTTTTCAGACGGGTCATTTGGTTGAGTGAGTCATATGTCAGTGTCCTTTGGTGTTCCTTCTAGATGTAGGTATCCTTCTATGTTGATGTTGAGGATATCATGAACTGCTCATTTTATAGATAAGGAGTTAGTTCCAGCGAAGTTAGGTCTGTTTTGTTCTCTGCTTGAAGAGTTCCCAGCCCCTTGGAACGTAGACTTGGACCCTTCTGAATCTTAATGGCCAGCTAGTACAGTGGTGCTAACACTCTTCTGTGTGTTACGGGCCACTTATCAAAGAGGCTGGGTCTTTCTTTCCATTTGGGAAACAAAAAGTCTATTCCCCACCCCAACCCCACCCCAGGACATACATTTATATGTTTATAGGCCTGATAGCTATTATTTGCTAAACCTTTCAGTTACATAAATGGTAACATCAAATTTTTCTTACATTTTTTTCAGACCTTCCCTCCCTCCTCAGTACAGTTCTTTTAAGACTAGTTGAGAACAGGGCCCCAGATGGCTGTGGGTTAAGCATCTGCCTTTGGCTTAGGTCATGATGTCAGGGTCCTAGGATCAAACCCCACATCAGGCTCCCTCCTCAACAAGGAGTTTGCTTATCCCGCTCCCTGTGCTCCTCCCCTTGCTTGCGCTGTCTCTCTCACTCAAATGCATAGAATCTTTAAAAAGAAAAAAAAAGTCAGGGGCGCCTGGGTGGCTCAGTTGGTTAAGTGACTGCCTTCGGCTCAGGTCATGATCCCGGAGACCCGGGATCGAGTCCCATATCGGGCTCCCTGCTTGGCGGGAAGCCTGCTTCTCCCTTTCTCACTCCCCCTGCTTGTGTTCCCTCTCTGGCTGTGTTTCTCTCTGTCAAATAAATAAAATCTTTAAAAAAAAAAAAAAAGTCTAGTCAAAAACAATTGATCTGGTTTAAATTCTCTATTTAACAGGGCAGAAGTCCACTTTACATTTATTTAGTTGTATGACTTGCCCAGAACCATTGGTAGCCCTCCAGGGTATGTTAAAAACAAAACAAAGGAGAATAAAGCACATTATCGGAAAAGATGGTCTTTTCTTTGATTATATAAACCTTTAACATTTAAGAAGTCTTTTGTCTTGAGTTGCGTATGGCTTAAGCTTGACAGATGGTAAAATTTTCTTTACTTTCTCCTTGTGTTTTGTACAGTCTTTCATGGGCCCAGTACTTTGTTGAAATCGTGGGAGATAGTTGTTTTGTGTAGGTGAATAAAAAGGTTTCACACAAATGATTTTATCAGCTCAAAACTATTTTTTGAGAGCCACTAATATTTGTATAATGGCTCATGGAATCAATGGCCTTTCAACTAATAATTATTGAGGTGGTAAGACAATACTCAAAAAATTAATTCATTTAACATTTAATGAGTACTTTAATGTGTTAGGAACTGTTCTTGGTGCTGGAGACAGTTATCAGACAGCATCCCTGCCCTCATGTAATTTACCTGGCATGGGATGGGATAGTGGTGGTAGTAGACAGTTAAAAAATAAATACAATAAACATTTGAGGTCAGGTAATATTAAGTACTGTGAAAAAAAAATAAAGCAGGGTGAAGGGGGCTCACTAAGTAGGGCAGTCAGAGAAGGCTTTGTTGGGGTCATTAAGATGATTACTGATTAAGATAGCATCTATTGGAATATGAACCATCTTAGGCAATGGCAAAGCAAGACTTAAAAGTTCTTCCTCACCCCATAGTGATAATTAAAACATGAAAAGAATAAAATCAATGTGCCATCATAAACTGGTACATCAATGCAGTGGAATAGTACGCAGCGATAAAAGATCAAATTATTGATATAGGCAACAACATAAACAGATCCACAAAGATATAACACTGAGTGAAAAAGCCAATCTCTGTAGGTTATATAAGTGGTATGATTCTCTTTAAAACACTATAGAAATGACAAAATTATAGAACTGGGGTACAGGTCAGTGGTTGCTAGGGTTGGAGATGGGAGGACAGCAGGGTGACTTTAGAGGGGTGGCAGGAGGGAGTGATGGAGTGGCGATGGCAAAAGGATGCCTTTGTTTTATTTTGCTTTGTTTCTAGTATAGGTTTAGTAGATCTGGAGCCTAAAGCAAGGAGTAGAGGTGAGAACAAAATTTTCCTTGAGAGTATCTTTTTTTTTTTCATGGCAACACATATTGGGAAGTTCTTTTTCCTCTTCCAAGTGGAAGGTTGTCGAATAGAAAATGCCTGTTTTTTTCGAGGAATTGAAAATAATTCTGCTGGGAGGATTTGGATGCATTAATTCCACCCAGGGCTTCATTTCGGGTAGACTAATATGCCCATGTTTCTTTTCTGGTCACAGAGAAGTTCATTATGATTGTAGTGGTGACTACATGATTCCGCACATGTGATTAAAAAATGAGGGGCGCCTGGGTGGCTCAGTTGGTTAGGTGACTGCCTTCAGCTCAGGTCATTATCCCGGAGACCCGGGATTGAGCCCCACATAGGGCTCCCTGCTTGGCGGAAGTCTGCTTCTCCCTCTCTTGCTCCCCCTGCTTGTGTTCCCTCTCTAGCTGTGTTTCTCTCTGTCAAATAAATAAAATCTTAAAAAAAAAAAATGAGTGCACAGGGCGCCTGGGTGGCTCAGTGTGTTAAAGCCTTTGCCTTCAGCTCAGGTCATGATCTCAGGGTCCTGGGATCGAGGCCCATGTCTGGCTCTCTGCTTAGCAAGGAGCCTGTTTCCTCTGCTCTTTCTGCCTGCCTATCTGCTTACTTGTGATCTCTCTGTCAAATAAATAAATAAAATCTTTTTTAAAAGTTTATTTATTTTTAAAAAAGGAGTGCATGACTTATTTCACTTAGTTTAATATACTCTAGCTCCATCCACATCGTTGCAGTGAAATCTGAGCAGGGTCTGTAGTTAATAGTGCACCAAAGTAAATTTCCTGCTTTAGCTCATGTATTATGCTTATGTAAGAGGCTGCCATTTGGAAAAGCTGGGTGAAGGTTGCACAGAATGTAATATTATTGCTAATTTTGATGAGTCTGAAGTTATATAAAAACAACAACAACAGATATACCAGATCAATTTAGGGTCTTGAGAAATCTTCATTTTGGCCTCACTCCTTAAATAAGATGGGGAAACTCAGTCTCTGAGTTTTGATGATAAACTGAATTTGCAGAGCCCAAGTCTGAATCTATAGAATTTCTACTTTTACTTTTATTTATTTTTTAATTTAAATTTTGTTAGTGATCATACAAGACAATATTGGTTCTGGAGTAGAAACACCCAGTGATCATCTCAACAGGCACCCTCCTTAATACCCATCTGCCACTAGCCTACCCCCTCCCCCACTTCCTTCCATCAACCTTCAGTTTGTTCTCTATCATGAAGAGTCTCTTATGACTTGTTTCCCTCCCTCCTCTTTTTCTTTCCCCCCTTCCCATATGTTCATCTGTTTTCTTTCTTAAATTCCACATATGAGTGAGATCATATGGTATTTGTCTTTCTCTGACTGACTTATTTCACTTCGTATAATATACTCTAGCTCCATCCATATCGTTGCAGATGGTAAGTGATTCTAGACTTTTTAACTTTCAGGTCAACATTATTTTGCTCCCTTAGAACATAACCAGGTGTGGCTTTTTGTTTTGTTTTGTTTTAAGAGTTTTGTTTACCAGTTTTAATTGGTATTGAGCAGTTGTTGTGAGATTAGGCATGTGCCTTCCACCTTTCTCCCCAGCTTCCTTCCTTAAGTCCCCTCTGTGTGTGTGTGTGTGTGTGTGTGTGTGTGTGTGAATTCTCTTCTGTGACTTGCAGCATAGAAAAGTAAGTTATAAAATATGCATTGGGTTTATCATTAAAATGGTTTTAGCGGTATATTTGAGTAAAACCCCAATTCCTTTCTATTATGGAGGGATTTTGTTTCTAAGCACTTGGTACAGTCTAAGTAGCGTGGGGATGATGTTGGATCTCTGCCTGTGAATTAGTAGCTGAGTGGTGTTTTACTTCTGATGATTCAGTATATTTGCCTTAATTGCTGGATTAACCAATTTCTTACCTCCCACAAAAAGCACACACATTTGTGTAAAGAGAGGGTAAATGAATGAAGTTTTAGGGACTAATTTTTGTGGTATTTAAGCAACAATAGTCTAGATTACCCACAACCTTAATTTCCTTTCATGAGTCCTATAGATGGGCTTTGTTACCATTTACACTTGATTACTTCATTGTTAACCCCACTGATGTGATTTAGCGTGCAAAGACTTAATTATTCCTTTCTGGCCTAGTGAGAAATTTCCTCCCAATAATTGCCTCCACTGTCCTTTAGCCTCTTAAGCATTTAGTTTGTTTGGAAAAACATGGCTGCTCAGAAAGCATTTCCATGCCCAGCAGTGCCTGGAGCTGTCTTTGGGCCCATAATTTATACCTTTGACATAAAGACTTAGGTCTCGGTTCTTGAGTGGTGTGCCTCGTAGATGCTTTTTGTTAGACCAGTGAGGTGATAACGTGTGTCTAAACTTGCAGGAGGAAAAGCTCACAACTGAATGGTACTAAAGAGTTCTCTTGTGGTCTTTCTGTCTCAGTTTAACATTTCCTTATTTTAACTGAACAGTAATGCCAACTTTAGAAATAACATTTGATTCTTTAAAAAAAAAAAAAAAGAAAAGCTTTAGTGTTAGGAAAAGTGTTTTTCTGAGGCAGCCCCCATGCAGTCCTAGTGTAGAGGAGATCACTGGAGAAGGTGTCACTGTCGACATGGGGATCTGACTTGCTGGATGAAACAGAAAGATTTAAGCAGGGTTGGCAAAGAGATCTTTGTTTTAGCTTGGTTAGTTTTGTAATATAGGCATTGTTACATCTAGAGCCCTAAAGCCAGGTATGGAGATGAGAGAAAAATTTTCCGTGAGAGTATTTTTTATTTCACGGCAACAACATTACGGGAAGTTCTGTTTCATTTTCCAAAGTGGAGGTTTGTGGAATTGAAAGTGCCTATTTTTTTGCAAGGAATTGAAAATAGCCTTCCAGGAGGAGTTGAAAGTATTAATTCTGCCCAGGGCTTTGTTTCAAGTAGAGTAAAATTCCCGTGTCTCTAAAGGCAATTTATAAGGCTTATTTAAAATCATTGGTGGGGGGGGGGAGGTGGTGGGAATCGGTTCAGCACGGTTTTCACACTTTACTCCTAAGGCCTCTGTCACCCAGCTTCAACATTCTATCCCTTTCCATTCCTTAAACAATATTAACCACTCCATTTCTCTCAGAGAAGGTCTAGAATAACAATTGCATCATAAGGTAATTGGATATTCTACAATAAAAATACTTACGTGCCATTCTGTTGTTAGAGGTACAGCTAATTCATTAGAAAGTAAAATATCACATTCATCACACTAATTAAAAATGTTTTTACAGGAGGTGTCTTATGTAGCCAGGTTTTACTTTTCAATTTCTGTGCTTTATAAGATACTTTTTGCCTTACATGATCAGTTTTTAGGAGAATAGCTAATTTTGTTAATGTAAGAAATAAAGGAATACTTACTGAAGAGATGTAGGTAATACAATAGTTGCAATTGCTGAAAAATTAGGAAGCATAGGAGAAACAACTAAAACCCTTCTATAATGTATTTCCTAGAGTATTTTTAGAGTTTAAAATAACAGCATAATCCAGAGATTTGCCATTTGATTTCTGTGAAGTACTATCTCAAGTAAGAGGATTTGGCTTATAAATGATACTTTCAAAATTCCACACAATGATTGAAATAGAGTTCTGTTAAACTTTATTCTGATGTAATAATAAATTCAATATTATGCTTTTTAAACTCCCAGAGATGGTTTAAAGATTCAGCATATTTAAGAAGGCATTGATTATTTTATAGCTAGTAAATATCTGAACAGTGTTAAGAGGATGGATACCACTCTCTTGGATGAAGGTAATCAGACTCTTGACATAGATTAATTTGTTGTTACAGCTTAGTTCACTTATAATCATTAGATATTGTCACCTAGGTGAGATTTCCTCCCTCTGTTTGTATACTTCCATAGAAAAATAAGAAAAGCAACCAAAATTTATCATGGTGGGTTTTCTTGGTTTTGTTTGGATTTGAAATATTCATGAGAGTGTGAGAAAAAATATTTGTTGGTGATCTAGTCTGCTGAGAGGAGGTAAGAAGCTGTGCCCTGCTTGCTTTCAAGGGGTTTGTCCCAGCTGTTGGCTTGAGGAACCCATATGTATTGGTCTGTGGCTACCTCTCCTCTAAAGAGAGTGGGATGTGGTAAATCTGCTCTCATGTTGTCAAGTGCAAATATGTATAGACAGCTTTAATGCAATATTCAGATTCTTATGAAATTAGTGTCTTATGACAGAAGGATTTGGGTCATGAACCAATGTCTAGCAAAATCATATTAGTTCCCTAACAGTCTTTTCAACTAAGGTACAACTGAAACTTTGTGTAATTTATTTTAATTCAGTAAGGGTTTTAAATTAGTAATGGTTTGATTAAAGTAGATCTTATTAAAATTGCAGCATTTAAACAAATGATTCTGTGCTTAATGATAAAGTCTTTGAAAAGAGCATAGTGGTAACAATGATTTTGCTACACATTTGTTCAGGACCCAGATTTTAAAATTTCATGCCTACATAGTTTTGACTCTTATAGGACTCCAGACAGCAATACTGTTCCCATAGAACCAAAAGTACGGACCTGGAACCAACACATACACTACATTAACATGGAGCATTGTAAGAATTATAGGGTTCATTGAAGTATGTAAAATATAACATCTTTAAACTCTTACTTCCCTTAGCTAAGTGAGACACATTGGTTGTACATAGTCTTTTAAATAATTGATGGTTTAATACACTTGAGAAAATGCACATTAGTCACATGTATTGCAAAACACAATTAGCCATGAGTGTAATAGGCATGTATTTCTAGAGGCTTCATGCCCAGAATTACTTGTAAGCTCTTTGAGGGCAGGAATCAGATCTCACTTAATATGTTTTTAGCTATTCCCTTGCCTATATTTGTTCTTTGCATGGAACATACTCCTATTTATGTATTTATTTGTATGAGAGGAAGAGAGGGTGTGGGAAGGAGCCGATAGAGATGGACTTTTTTATTTTTTAAGATTTTTATGTATTTATTAGAGAGGGAGAGAACACAAATAGGGAGAAGGGGCAGAAGGTGAGGAAGAAAGCAGACCCCCTGCTGAGTAGGGAGCCTGATGTGGGGCTCCATCACAGGACCTTGAAATCATGACCTGAGCTAAAGGTAGATGCTCAAGGAACTGACCTACCCAGGTGCCCCATAGAGAAAGAATCTTAAGCAGACTCAACAGTCCCATTGCAGAGACCTTAATGGGGTTTGATCTCACCACCCTGAGATCATGACCTGAACCAAAATCAGGAGTCAGATGTTTAACTGATTCAGCCAACCAGGTGTCCTTCACATGAAATATACTCTTAAAATGTTGAATAAATTGAAGGATGTGGAAGGATTACCTGTGGGAATTATATTTTACTCATGACTTTTTATTAATCAATAAACTTGCTTAGCAAAAGTTGTTTTCATGAACATGGAATGCCTGCCTTTTATCCTTCCAACTATGCTACTGTATTCATTCACTGGGGGAGAAAAGATATGGACTCTGCTTCCTTTTTTAACATTGGTCAGATTCTTCCCCCCCCCCCTTAAAGATTTATTTACTTATTTGAGAGAGAGAGAGAATGAGCATGAGTGTGTGCACTAGTGTGAGTCAGGGGGAGGGGCAGAGGGCAAGAAACTCAAGTGGACTCTTTGCTGAGTGTGGAGCCAGAGGTCTGGCTTAATCTCACAACTCTGCCATCATGACCTGAGTGAAATCAAGAGTCAGACACTCAACTGACTGAGCCATCCAGGTGCCCCAGCATTGGTCATACTGTTGATGTGTACCAGGCATTGGGCAAAGAGCTTTACATTTATATTGTTGCTGGAGCATCACATCAACTGTAGAAGAAGTATTCTCTTTATTTTCATTTTAAGTTGACAACGCTGGGGCACAAAATGTAAGGAACAGGTCCAAGAGCATGTGTTTTATAATCTCTAATCAGTATTGGACCCTGGATTGTCTTACTCCAGACCCTATATTGTCCTCCACTCCAGCATGCTGGCTCACAAGCTTCCATGGGTGATCTGCTTTGGTGGAGAAGACAGACATAAACACAAAATACAGAAATGGGAGTTCATACAGAAGGATGAACAAAGGCTGTGGGAGCAAAGAGGAAAGGAACTTACTCTGCTTTGGGGAGCTGGAAGGCTTTGCTGCAGAGGTGACATTTGAGCTGGGTCATTCAGTCTTCTGTGGGGCAGCTGCCCGAGTTCTGCCTTGCTAGAAATAAGCACATTTACAAGAGAATAGTAGAGCACATTCCACTTGATGGATTGGATTGACAGTTTGGAAGTAACTCCCCAGAATGATGGCTTTGTTAGGTATTTATTCTCCAAGAACCCTACCTGCCACTCCCCTTTGGTGAATTGTGGCAAGAAAGCTGTCACATTAAGCTGTCACTCAGGATATTTGTGAGAGGGGGAGGGAAGAACAAATTATGGGCAGAACTGGATATTTTCAGAACCGTCTAAAACCCGGAAAGATTGTATTTCAGAGCATTTGAACATGAACACAACAGCCTTTTTTAAGTTGTGCAAAAAGAAAATTGAATAATGAAAACTTAATTAGGCTATGGATATTTCTGAAGCTAGACATTCTGATTCTTATCCACTATAATTATGTGAAGCTTTGTGAAGGCCAAGGTGGGGGTGGGGGAGACTTAGAGGCAGAAATCAATTATAGAACCGTACAGAGGTCTTATAGAGATTGTTTAATTGTAAAAATGCTTGATCTTTTTCTGTGCGATTTTTAAGGAATGTGTAAGAAGCAGATTCAATTATGACTCCCGTTCCCCTTTATCTCTGTGGTCCAGTTGTTTGCCCAGATAATGTCTCATGCGTTTTGATATTTTCTTTCAATGTGTGTATGTTAAGCTATTGAAAGTTTTGAGAGCCCGGTCTAGATCTTTCTAAATTATGTCTGCTAACAGTTTTATTTCTGGGGAAATGGTTTTGGAGGCTTCTTTGAGTTGGCACTCTCCTCTCCTCCCCCAGCTCCCACTTTCCCCACCTCCCTTCCAAACAACCCCTTATTCACTGTCCACTCCCCAAGCCTGAAATGGAAAGAACTTGCTTTGTTACTGATGATAATATTTAAGCTCTAAAATTTTAACAGTATTTCAGTTGCAAATAAATGGAAATTGTGTATTCTGTTTAATGTGTTTCAGAAAATCCCTGCTATTTTTTTTCTTTAAATACAAGAAAACAGGCGTGTAATGCCTCATTGAAAAAAGCCTGTAGGGGTGCTTTGTGCAGGTCTTAATTAAGGGCTTTGAAAGACCAAACAAAAGGAAAAAGGAAAATGCTACAGGGTTATTGTTATTCCACCCCATTGGCTCAGCTAGCTGACCATCCATTGGAGCATTTTGTCCATTTTGAAACTGAATGACACTTTTGTTCGTGATTAACAGAGGTGAAAGAAGCCAATTATTGGGCGTCTTTTTCCATAGAGCAGCTGCTGTTGGATTTAACTGCAGGCAAATATGGCCTTTTACTACCACAACGATGTTGTGATGACAGTTTATTTTTATAGAACTATGTGGCGGAAAACAAAATCTGTCTGACTCCTGTTATGAATATGCCCTGGAATTTATCATGAGAGGGCAATTTTAACGTTGTAGCTGTACCACAGTTCTCTTTTTACTAATAACATCTGTGTGTGTGTGTGTGTGTACAGGATCCCGTGTACACACACACACACACACATTTTAAACTGCTTTTTATGTATGGGATTCCAACACTGAAGTTATATGCTTGTTAATACATACGTTTGTAAGCTGCTTCAACTTCTCCCCAATTTTAAGTGAACCCCACCCCCATTACTTGTTAAAGTTGCAGAGTAATTAGTGAAAGACGGTGGTGTTGCCTGAGTCTCTAGCTGTTTTGATATATAGACTATTTAGGTGGGACAAATGGGTCTTAGGGACCACCTACCCATTAGTGCAGACTTCTGGCCTCTCCAGCATTCAGTGGTAGGAATGTAACTTGAGAGGACTCTCCCATGTGCCTTGGTATTAAATGAACATGTAATAATGGGGTATAGTTCAGGGAGGGGCACAGGGGTCAGCCCTCAGATCCCCCCTACTCTGATATGCTCTTAGATAGCGGAGCAGGAGCAGGGGGGTCTTGGAGTCCCAGAGGTCAGCCATGATTTCCCTCAGTAAGACTCTATATTTTCCTTTTTCCCTCTTGCAGCATGCTGGTGCAGTGGACAGAGCAGTCTCCTTGGGCAAGTGTTTTCATCTTTCTCAGCTTATTCCTTAGTTAGAGTTTAAAATACCTGTGAGGATTAAGTGATTGAATGTGTATGTGTCCAGAACAGTGCCTGGCATGCAAAAAAATTTTGATGCATGAATTCCCATTCTCTCTCTCTCTCTCTCTCTCTCTCTCTCTCTCTCTCTTTTTTCTGGGGGGGGGGGGGGGGGTGGCTGCTAACACCGAAATCTGAAGCCAAGGGGCAAGAATCTAGCAACTTGACTTCTTATCCAATTAGTTTTTTTCTCACCAGATTTTCAGGTAGCAGAGGGTTGAGTTTCTGGGTGTAATTAAATGAGAATAAATGGCTTCCCTCTGCAACTTTCTCTTTTTCTTTGGCCTAGGACAGAACCATCATGACCCCTGTCTGCATTGTAGAACATCTGCCAACAGCCTGGAATATTGACTTGGTCTTTGAGAGCCATTGTCACAATTCGTTTAAGGGTCTTCTCACGCCTGACTCAGTCTTGCTTCGTAATCCTGGACAGCTCAGCTGTCTGTGTTCATTGGCAACATAGCAATAATAACACGTAACTCCTTACCTGCTCTCAGGTGTGTTTTGAAGATGATTACATCATAGGCAGTTTTAAAGACCTTTATAAACGCCACTACATTAAAATGGAAAGGTGAGGTCCCCAACATTGTAAAACAAAATAAATGTTTGTGACAAGTAAGGTAGCTTAGTTGTGTAGCTGCGTGGGATTCAATTTCATTTAACATGACATTCAGTTTGTTAGCTACTGAGTCTTCGGAAGCATTTTCCACCTCCTGGGAAAGTGAATAATTTTGCTGTGATTGTAGACTTCCCAGAAGACGTGGTGTTAGAGCTGCATTTTGTGCCTCTGATCCCCTGATGAGATTTTCCATTCCTCCTCTCCATCCCAAGTCCTTGTCGCATGTTCTCTGACACTCTCCCTAGGTCAACAGTCTTTCCTACCCCGGCAGCCTCTTGACTGGTTCTTCCTGCAACCTTTTTGTTCTGTGTTGCTCATCTTTCCACACCATTAAGATCTTAACACTGAAGTTCTTGGCACTCCTCACCGCTGCCTGTAGGTCCCTAAGCTTCCCGCCTCACTTATAACCTCTGTTTCTCCCATGGTCTGTGACCTTCAGTTCTGACACCTCCCTGGTAGTCATCTACTGGCTTCTTTATGGATCCCTATTAGGCAGGACATAGGGGGCGCCTGGGTGGTTCAGTCGGTGGAGTGTCTGACTCTTGTTTTTGGCTCAGGTCTTGATCTCAAGGCCCTGGGATTGAGCCCTGTGTCAGGCTCCTCACTCAGCAGAGCATCTACTTGGGGATTCTCTCTCTCCCTCTGCTCCCCCCTGCCGCTCACACACACACACTCTCTCCCACTCTCTAAAAAGTAATAATTATAATAAATCTTTAAAAAGAAAGGAACTAGGCGTTCAGCACATGGTCCTCTCATTTCTGCCACCCCCATGCTACCATAAGTTGTATTTACCCCACATGGATAATGCTCTCAATGCTCTTACCTCCGACTTCACTTCTCTTCATCATACTGGGGAGCCCTGGTTCACCGCCACTTCAGCCATTCCTCATGGCCATACTCTGGACCTTGCTAGCATCCCAAATAGTACCCGTTATTGCTGTTAGCTCAGTTTTTCCTGCAGTTGCTCACCAGTGTGCAGAACCTTTTCCTCCTATAGTCTTCTCAGAGGTGTTTTTTTGTTTAACGATGACAGCTATTTAGTCATCTTTGCTGCTTTTCTGGCGAGATACCTCGTAGGTCCAAAACTAAGTACTTAACCACCCAAGCCTCAGGAACATAAAAAGCGACTCATTGTTTAAGGAGGTAGTTACTATTAGAGAAGTGGTTTAATGGAGAATGAGCTTTCCCTTATAATACGATATGGTCTTATTCAGATCATGTAACCTTTTGGGCTTCAGCTGCCTCATCTCTATAATGAGACTGCTTGGCTATATGATACCCAATTTTTATCTAGCCCTACACATTACATAATACTAAAACTAATTTGTTCTAATTCTCCATTCCCTTAGCTATGTCAGTTTAGACAAGTCAGATCTGCGTGTTTCCTCATTTTTAAAAAGAGACACTACCTAACTCTGCCTGTTTCACAAGGTCATTAGATAGGAGGAGGATAAAAGTGCTTTGTAAGGTCCCTGGACAGTTGTGTCCCGGTAATGTGTATTTGACTCACCAGGAGGAGGGCTAAATAAAACTCAGATAGCCGCCCCCTCCTCAAGTTGTTGATTCCTTAGACCTGGGATAGGCCCTGGTAAGTTGCATTTCTAATAAATTTCTAGGTGATACTGATGCTGCTCATCCTGAGAGCACACTTTGAGAACCACTGTTTTCAGGAGTCCTCAGTCTATGAAAGATTACCTCATTACCTTCTCACACAGTTTTATGTAGCGGTGTTAACCATAGTTTTTAGTTAAAAATCAGGATAAGCCTAAAGGTCTTTGTGGGACCAAAGTTACACATTAATTGGAATTTAAACTCTTTCTGAACATCGTGGACCTACTGTCCCATAAGTAAGTATGCCAAGCTACATTTCTCTAAGAACTAACTCCTGGAAATGACCGAGTTTGGACTGAATACTTAATAGTAGTACTGTGTGCCCTGTAAAACCAGAATCTTTTCAATAAATACAAGATCACAAAAATCCTAAGATTCTTTTTCTTGAAGAAGGTGTCACGTGGAAAATTCAAAGTTTTATGGGATTATTTCTGTCAAGTTTTACAGACTGGAGTCAGAAATGGATTTGGAGCTTTGTGCCTGGCTGACTCAGGTGGTAGAACATGTTAGTCTTTGGTCTTGGGTTGTAAGTTCAAGCCACATGTTGGGTGTAGAGATTACTTAAAATTTTTTTTCCCCCAAAGATTTTATTTATTTATTTGAGAGAGAGAGCACAAGAACGAGAGGCAGAGGGAGAAACAGACTCCTCATTGAGCAGGGAGCCTGATGAGGGGCTCAATCCCAAGACCCTGGGGCTATGATCTGAGTCGAAGGCGGACTCTTTTTTTTTTTTTTTTTAGATTTTATTTATTTGACAGAGAGAAACACAGCTAGAGAGGGAACACAAGCAGTGGGAGTGAGAGAGGGAGAAGCAGGCTTCCCGCCAAGCAGGGAGCCTGATGCGGGGCTCAATGATCCCAGGACTCTAGGATCATGACCTGAGCCGAAGGCAGATGCTTCACAACTGAGCCACCCAGGCACCCCCAAAGGCAAACTCTTAGCCTACGGACCCACCCAGGCTCCCTGAGATTACTTAAAAGCCTTAAAAAAATGGCTTTGGGGAAGGGTCATCTGCTGGGCATGCAGGTGTGTTTCTTTGAATGTTTTCCGTGCTCTTCATACCCCTTCACCCTGGTTAAGAAGCACTATAGAAGTTGTACCTCAAGGAAAATTAGAGGATGCTGTTCATATTTAAAAATCATTCCCTAGGGTTTCTTTAAGGGTACTCCAATTTTAAAAGTATTGGTTCACTACCTGCCTCATGAAAGGGCTAGAGTACAGGAAGGAAGTAGAGCAGAGAGAGGTAGACAGAAAAAAATTTCAAAAATGGGCGGTCTTGCCAGTTCAGAATGCACTTGAAGGAATGTAAAATGGTGTAGCTGCTAAGAAAAACAGTATGGAAATTCCTCAAAAATTTAAAATGAACCAACGATCCAACAATTCTCCTGAATATATGCCCCAAAGATTTGAAGGCAGAGTCTTGAAGAGATATTTGGACACGTTTTATAGCAACCTTATTCACGATTGTCAAAAGCAGGAGCCACCAAAGTATCTATCGTTACAGGTGGATAAACAAAATGTGGTACATATACACAGTGGAATGACAGCCTTGAAAAAGAAAGAAATCCTGACATTTCCTATAGCATGGGTGAACTTTGAAGACCTTATGATTCCATTCAGATGAGGTACCTAGAGTAGTCAGTTTCATAGAGACAGAGTAGAATGGTGGTTGTCAGGGGCTGCAGGGGATGGTGAGTAGTGGGGGATGGAGAATTATTGTTTAATGGATATGGAGTTTCAGTTTTGAAAGATGAAAAACAGTTTTGGGGGTGGATGGAGGTGATGGTTGCACAACAGTGGGAATATGCTTAACACCTGAACTGTGTACTTAAAATGGTTAAAATAATAAATTTTATGTTATATATGATATCACATCATTACTATGAAAATGTCAGTATTCTTGAATGAGTTTTTCAGCCTTAGCATTGACAGTTTGAACTGGGTAACTCTTTATTATGGGGTTCTGTATTATCTGAGTTCTCCAGAGAAACAGAATCCAGTACGATATAAATAAGAGATTGACTCTTACTGAGGCTGAGAAGTCCCAAAAGATGCAGTTGGCAAACTAGAGACCCAGGAGACCTGATAGTGTAGTTCCAGTTTGAGTCTGGATTCCAAGGCAGGAGAAGACTGATGTCCCAGTCTGAAGATGGGCAGAGGGAGTAATTTTCCCTTACTCTACCTTTTTGTTCTAACCAGACCTTCAACAGATAAGGTGAGGCTCACCCACATGGGGAAGAGCAATCAACTTTACCCAGTCTGCAGATCCAAGTGTTAATCTCATCCAGAAACATCCTCACAGACACATTCAGAATAATATTTAACTGTCTGGGTGCCCTGTAGCCCAGTCGCATTGACACATACAATTCACCATCACAGGGCCTGTCTGTGCATTATTGGAGGTTTAACACCATCCCTTGCCTCTATGCACTAAATACCAGTAACAACCCCCACCTCTCCAGCTGTGACAACTAAAAATATCTCCAGACATTGCCAAATGTCTCCCCAGGAAACAAATTTACCCTTGGTTGAGAACCATTGTTCAGTTCTTAGGTAAGGAAAAAATAGGTATTCTTTGTAGATTTACATTTGTTTTGCTATCTTTCTTGAATTTTTTTAGATTAAGATTTTGTATGTAATACACATTAGTTACCATTTTATATTGGGAGGAATGCAGGGAGTGCTGAGACCTAGATTTTGGTTTTCATTCCGGTGGTGTGGCTTTGAAAATTGTCCCATTTACGGCCTTAGCTTTACTCATCAGTACAAGCTCTAGGGGCAGAGATTGGGCTGGTTGAACTAGATCATCTCTGTGACTTCATTTAGCACTGACACACACAAACATCTGACTCAGGTGAGCTTCAGGTAAAAATCCATAGACTTCAGAAGTAGAGGCATCTTCTTTCTATGCTTACTGTGACAAGGATTAGAAGAGCAAACCTAATTCCTGTTCTTTGCAGGAAATACCTGACCAGGTGGCATTCAGTAAAACAGACACTATTTCTCAGTTTTAGCTCACTGTTTATTAATAAAGTGCTCTGTAGAAAGTGCATTTTATGGAGATACATTGGTTTTAGTGATTGCTCCTAGGTATCATTTTGAAAGTTTTTCAGGGCTAGAAAATAGCATGTCATTGGTCTGTCCACCATGCACAGATAATTATGATTTCTTTTCAAAACAGCAATTTATATAAAAAAAAAATTGGCCAAACAGTAGGGTTCCTTGGCTATTTTTAAAGAAGAAATTGCTAAGATGCAAAATAAGGTTTAAAATAAAAACGAGTGTGTGTATATTTGGACTAACTTACATGTTTACATTGGTTGTCCTGGCTCAGCCACATAAGTGGCAGTTTGCACTCTGGGCCAAACATTTGAGCCTTGCCATCCCCCAAATTTTAGATCCATTCCAACTTTTATGGCTCATGTTGCTGCCTAAATATTGGGTGGAAACAACAGAAGAACCAAAACAAAATGGGGAGGGGGGCTAGTATTTGAAATTAAAACTAGTCAGTAACCCAACTATGACAGGCAGATGGGTGCCAGACTTTTTGGTGTCACCCAGTCAACCTCCCTTCAACGCCTCCCCCCATTAGACCTTCTGGTTACCGTGCAGAGACGGGCTGGCTAACGTACAGCCAAGCAAGAGACCCACCGGACAGATACAGGATTTACAAACACATGATGTTTAGGCCTGGATGTTTATGATACTGACTTGCAAGTGTGTGATAGTTGCCAGGTAACATTGGGAAGAAATGATATTACCTTAATACCCGTGACAAGGGTAAGTGGCCTAGTAGTGATTTTCACTACACTACCCTGTGGTTAACTGTAATTAGAAAAATTGCAGGGCTCTTAGGAAACATTTTTACCTCTGTCAGACATTTTCCTGAGATTTTCAGTACTTTTTTTTTCTCCCACATACATGATGAAAAATAATGGAGGAAAAACTATGCAGTACATGCTTTAGTTATATAAAGCCTTCACTTTCCACGAAACCAAATGAAACTCCCATTCTCTTTTTAAACTTTTTTATTAACCTTTTTTTTTTTTTTAAGATTTTATTTATTTATTTGACAGAGAGAAACACAGCCAGAGAGGGAACTCAAGTAGAGGGAGTGAGAGAGGGAGAAGCAGGCTTCCCACCGAGCAGGGAGCCTGATGTGGGGCTTGATCCCAGGTCTCTGGGATCATGACCTGAGCCGAAGGCAGTCGCTTAACCAACTGAGCCACCCAGGCGCCCCTTTATTAACCTTTTTGATTTAAATTCAATTTCTTAACATACAATACATTGGTTTCAGAGGTAGAGGTCAGTGATTCATCAGTTATATATAATACCCCATGCTTATCACATCATGTGCCCTCCTTAATGCCCATCACCCAGTTACCCCATCTCTCACCCTCTCCCCTCCAGCAACCCTGTTTGTTTCCTATGTCTCATTCTTATAGGATAAATTCCCTGGGTACGTAGATGGTTTTAGAACATTTCTTAAAAAAATTTGTTAGCACCTGACAGTTCTTTGTTTTTTAAAGCATTAGGGTGTAGTGAATACGGAGACAGGGTTTGGAGACAGGCTGCCTGCGACTTTGAATTCTGGCTAGGTCATTTTGAAGCAGTTCCATTTCTAGTTCTGTAAAATAAGAATAGCAATGGTGTCGATCTCTTCTGGTTGTTGAGAGGATAAAGTATGCGAATCATTTTCTACAGTATGTGACACTAAATGCCTGCTCTTTTTGTTATTGAAAGTAGTGTTGATTAGCAGAAGGGGCACTTGGTCAAATAAATGTTATCTAGTAAAGATAAAAATGCTATTAACCGAATTTGATCATTTACGAGAAACTAAAAGAGTTTGTATCCAGTTGGAACACCACGATCTCTGAGTTAAAATTTTTGGTTGGAAAAGCCATCTGATGTTGGATTCCACCTGCTTGTGTGATGAAATGCTGGGGAAGTATGAAAAGAAGTAATGTCATGGTTTTTAAATAAGTCTACTTTTAGTCACCTAAAGGACCATCTTTTATTCTAAGACTATGCCTTTTTGGCTTTTTTTTTTTTTTTTTTAAGATTTTATTTATTTGACAGAGAGAAACACAGCGAGAGAGGGAGCACAAGCAAGGGGAGTGAGAGAGGGAGAAGCAGGCTTCCCGCCCAGCAGAGAGCCTGATACGGGACTCGATCCTGGGTCTCAGGATCATGACCTGAGCCGAAGGCAGTCGCTCAACCAACTGAGCCACCCAGGCACCCCTTTTTTGGCTTATTTTGAGGTTAAACCCTCCTGCCCCCTTTTAAAATAAGCTGTTGGATGTACTGTGTGATAAATGTTCTCACATGTCAAAGAATTGTCAGTCCTGCATTGCTTTCCCCAGTGGTGTGGGATTTGGGGCTGGGGATCCGACGCTCTATTGATATATGGTACCAGAATTCTGAAAGTCCCGTCCATTATAAGAATATTGTCTCATGCCCTTGTTGGAGGCCTTCCACCCACTGCCTGTGTATCTCTTGTGACTGGTGACGAGGTAGTGGCTTCTACTGAACAGCACTAAGGCATTGACAGTGTTCTTTCCGATTACATTTTGTGATATATTCTGCTCATTCAGTGTAGTGGGAAGAGCATAGGCTTCTACTGCAAATATTATTGTACTTTGGGTATGGAGGCCAGTGTTCTAACTATTGAAAGAGACACAGATATAAACATAGCGTGTATTCGACTCTTTGGGATTGTTCATTTCCTTCAGTCTAAATTTTCCTTCTATAGCAACTGTTTATTATGCCTCGTTGTCTCATCAACGGGAACAGAGATGCATCTTCTCTGATCCACATGAGAGCTTTGGTTCCTCCCTTCAAGCTCATCTCCTCCAGTCTGGATCACCTGTATTTTTAGTGGCTCTCCTAGTCAGCATTTTGAGGTCCCTCTCCTTCCCAGCCTTCAGTTTTTGAGGCAGACTACATGAATTCTTTGTGTGCCAAGCCTTCTGCAGGTACACTTAGTATGTGCACAGTAGTAATAGTACCTCAACTTCACAGAGGGCTCTGTAGTTTGAAAAACACCCTCCTAGCTCCCCAGACCTGTGGCAGAGCAGATGTTCTCCCATTTGCCCATGAGGAGCCTGAGAGCCTTTCTAAGAACAAACATCATTTAATTTTAGAATTGAGAGGACTTCGCATACCGCGCCAGCCCGGTGTCCCAGGAGAGAAACTGGAAGCTCAGAAGAGTCAAGGGACTTGTCTCAGGCCCCATGACCAGAGTTTGGTCAGAGCCCTAGGGAATTCGACTTCATTTTGAAGTCTGATTTTAGCCCAGCTGAACCACTGCACTGTGCCATCTCTGTGTTGTGCAGTGGGTGATGAGAAGCGTTAAGCAAATAAAACAGGGCTTTTTAGCATAAGGAATTTACACGGGAATAGGGCAGATAATCTGTTTAGTTCCTTAAAAAAAAAAAATCTCAGCAGGCAAAGTGATGATGGCTACACATTTTGGGAAGAAAGTCCACATTGAATGTGATTGCTCAGGAAGGATATTTTGTAGAGACCTTGAAGAAAATTAGATTTGGTTGTGGAAGGAAACAGGAGAGGGGTGTTCTGTGTGAGGGGTCTAGAGCAGCGTTCCTTAAAATACCTGTGGTGATGGGCCAGTTTTGTTTAATTTCAGATCTAGTGTGGTTTGATACTTTTGTAAAACATGACAAAGGTGAACTTTTAGAAAAATAAAATGGAAGAAAGGAAAAAATACAATGGAAAAATACCAACCCAAAGTTTTTATTATTCAATTTTTGGCATAAAATTATTTTTATCTATTTGCTAGGATGTGAACTTTCAGTATCTCTGCTGGCCTCTTGGTGGCATTTTAACAGTTTATGGTTGGCTCCATGTTTTGAGTAGCACTCGTCCAATGTGAACAAAAGTGGGAAAAAGTGGGCTCTGGGTGACAGGGAGGGGATGGGGTACACAGGTGGTCTGGGGGAAAGAGATCTCGCCAGAGAGGAGAGAGTGGGAGAAGCCAGGGAGGAAAAGGAAGTTAAGGTGATGGTGACTGAGAGAGTATCTTAACTTTTTTTTTTTTTTTTAAGATTTTTTAAATTTATTTACTTGACAGAGACAGAGAGAGAGAGATCACAAGTAGGCAGAGAGGCAGGCAGAGAGGAGGAAGCAGGCTCCCCGCTGAGCAGAGAGCCGGATGTGGGCCTTGATCCCAGGACCCCGGGATCATGACCTGAGCGGAAGGCAGAGGCTTTAATCCACTGAGCCACCCAGGTGCCCGA
Source organism: Spilogale gracilis (assembly GCA_004023965.1). Lineage (NCBI taxonomy): Eukaryota > Metazoa > Chordata > Mammalia > Carnivora > Mephitidae > Spilogale > Spilogale gracilis. The sequence continues at coordinate 5,887 of PITA01021325.1, read as the reverse complement.
GAGTATCTTAACTTTTAACGGGGAAGGGGAGCTTCACTTTGGCACCATGAGTAAAGGGGAGCCCCTACGGGTTCTTGAGCAAGGGAACTGACTTATCAGTGCAATGCTGTAGGGTACTCTTGGGTATTTGAGGTGCTTGCTGCTGTGTGTAAGCTGTGTATGTATTTAAAAGTCCGTTGTTTCATGTCAGCTACTGTTCCATTATTTCTGTTTTTCTTCGTTTTCCTCTGTTTTCATCATTCAAGTAGCAGAAATTGCTGCCTTGAATTTGCCATTGGGCCTAGTCTGGGATGGGCTTCTGCCCAGAGCAGGTTAGCCATTTCCCCACACTCCCTCTCCTGCTGCTTCCCCACCTTCTGTGCACTCGCATTCAACTGCAGGTGCCTGCCAGAAAACTTGTAACTTTTTAAGCAAATACCATTGACCCTTGAACAACACTGGTTGTATTTTCATGAAAATGTATTTTCTCTTCCTTATGAGTTTCTTAATGTTTCCTTTCCAAGGCACCTGTGTGGCTCAGGTAGTTAAGTGTCCAACTCAGGTCATGATCTCAGGGCTGTGAGCCTGAGCCCTGAATTGGGCTCCATGCTTAAGGTTCTCTCTCTCCCTCTGTCCCTTGTGCTCCCCCTACCCCCAACTCAAAATAACATTTTCTTTTCTCTAGCCTACTTTATATAAGAATACAGTATATAATACATATAACATACAGATTGTGTGTTATTTGACTGTTTATGTTATTGGCAAAGCTTCTGGTCAAGAGTAAGCTGTTAGCCATTATGTGGAGAGTCAAAAGTTATACTTGGAGTTTTGACTGTGTGGGGAGTAGGTGGGGAGGTCAGTGCCCCTAATGCCTGTGTTGCTTAAGGGTCCACTGTACTTGTTTTAATTCTAAAGCATTTGGAAAGCAAGGTCAAAGATGGGGACTGGGGAGAGAGCAGGTGTTTAGTTTGGAAGAGCTCTGTGGAAAGAGGTATTTAGGGGACTGTAAAGACGGCTCATCTAAAGTGGGACCAGTGCCTCTGATATATGGAATTCCTTTTTGTTTGTCCATGAGTGCTTTGCTATATGGAATAGTATTTTGGTCCAGATGTCCCAAGACTAAGGATTTGCGCAAGACCTGGGGCTAATGAGGAATAGGACATGGACATGTGGCTCAACACCCCACATGTACGGAAGCAAAGGGATCCTAAGGAGAGGAGTGGCATGGACTTATTTTGAAAAGATTGCTTTGGGTGCTAAGTGCAGTCTGAATCGGAGAGGGATAAGCGTGGAAGCAAGGAGGCCAGCTTGGAGGCTACTGCAGTGGTCCATCCATGGAGAGAAAGGGTGGGTAGAAAGGATGGAGCTGTTCTCGGGTTTATCACAGCCCTGGAAGCTCCTCGTGGGGGCCCAGGAAACAGCTAAATTATATATTATCCGTGCTGTTTTAGAAAGCAGAGAAGTGTAAAGAGTATTTTAGAAAAATAGCTATGATCAAGAGTTTTTTTTGAATGCCTGCCCCTCCATTCCCCTGAGGGTGAACCCTCAGCTATCTGGAAAACTCAGCTCTCCAGGACAACTCATTCTCTGAGAGGTCTGGTTTAGCTATATGAATGTGGAGCATAATCTGTGTGTGTGTCATTGCTTAATTGTCGGCATGTAGTGACTCAACTGGTAATTTAAATTAATAGACTGTGCATATAAGCACACTATTGTTCTTCTTAGATCTCGATGGAGCTTTGATTGGCACTTAAGTGATGGTGTATTTGAATTAATTACCATAGCTGAGCAAGAGCTGGGAAAACACATTAGGAACAAAATAGAGAGTTGTGATGTCAGGGTGGAAGGAATACATTCCAAGTGAGAGTGAGCGGAGAATTCGTGCCCCTGGAGGTAGAGAATGGAGTCAATGCCACAGACACAGACCTCTGGGGCTCTGTGGACACCGGGGCTGCCTCAGGAGGTGTGCTCAGTCTTGGCAGCTGACTGAAGGTAGACCCCGCCCTCCCGCCCCTGCCCTTTCCGGCCCCTGCGGGAGGGAGAGGCACCGTGGAGGTCCCCCTTGCCCTGTCTGTCAGGATCCCAGCCCAGGCGCTTCCACCGCAGGCAGGCTCTTCCTCACATGTTTACACACATCCTCTTTAAACCATGTGTTACTTTTCCTTTTCTCTTTTAAATCTTGCCCAGTTACCTCAGGAAATTCTCTCCCTTTCTTTGTTCTCTTCCCAGAGCCAAAATAAAAGGGAGAAAAAATTCTAGTTATGGTTAATATTCATGAGATTCATGCTGTGATAAACCTATTGACAAATGATCTAATTACCAAATCCCGTGGCTAATATAGTTACTGATTACTTGGCAGCATTTGACAGGGTAGTACTTCATCTCCCTGAAACTCTTCCTTGAGTGTCTTCCCTCACCTTCCTGATCATTCCCTCCCTATCTGTCTCTCAAATTGAGTTTGCTTCTAAACATGTTTTCTCAGGCACTTTCTTTCTTGCTGTGCACCTCCTCTCTGGGTGATGCCATTCGCTGCTGCGGTTTTAATTCTCCTGTTGCCAACTCCTACATCTTCACACCTTCCCTGACATGTCCTGAGTTCTGGGCTCAAATTTACAACCACTCGCTGATAACACCACACAACCGAACAGACCCAGGGCATGTTTCCCTCCGGTTACGTACTTGGCTCAGGGCGGTATCACTCTCCCAGCTCTGCGGAGAAACCACCACGGTGGCCTTGCCAGCGTTCACCCTTCTTCTTTCTCAGCATCTAATCACGAAACTCTGCTGGTTCTGCCTTGGAAAGGGCTCTTCTCTTTCTTTTCCTCTGTCCCTTGTGCTGCTGTTTTGGTTCTAGATCTCCTTCCCCTTCACAGTTGCTCTCCACCTCAACCTCCTTGCCTCTACCATCCGTCGCCCTTTCAGACCACCACCAGAGGTGTTTCCACATGTGCTGGCTTATGCCAGGCACCCAGGGAATGCTCACAGAATGCTAGTGTGATCCACCTTATTCCAGAAAGAATTTAAGATGGCTTACAAAAACGTGTAACATAAAATACAGAGTAAGTGAATGAGAAGGTTAAGACCATCCCAGACTTAAATTAGGACAAAAAAAGTCACTTGCAGAAAGGTATTACTGAAGCCGTGCACCTAAGGCGTACATTTGTGAAAGGGGGTGGGTTGCGGTTTAGCTCAGACAATCTTAGTATCCTATAGGAAGGGGGAGAGAGTCCACATTGTCCATAAGACAAAAAGGACACATTGTACAGGAGAAACACAGCTGTTCTTGGAACTGAGGTCAGAGAGAACTTTCTCCCAAGGGCTCTGGTAAAGGAGATCCTGTGGAGATGTACAAATCATAACCTTGCCACATTCTTACAGTATCTGTGGCAATCAGTGTAGTAGGCCAGTAGTGGAGTGCCTACATGCAATTTCAATAAAGGTAGTTGTAAAGGTATGCAGAATGTAAAAATTGTGCCCACCCAGAATTTCTTTGCAAATAAGCCCTTCTTCATGTTCTTAAAAAAAAAAAAAAAATCTTCCAGTGCCTCTTGTTTCTGTACTCGAACTTTTGGTTACATGGACAGTCCTTGTCCTCAGTAATCTGGGCCCCTGCCATCATGCCGGCTTTGCACCTCATCTGAACTCCATGTCCCAGCCAAGCCAGTTGGCTTGCAGTTTCATGACTGGTTCCATCCTCTAGAATCCACCTGCATGCAGGCAGCTCCTGTAGTTTTGGAGGCCCTTTTCTTTCTCTACCTTTTTATTTAAGATCAGAAGGGTCAGTTTACTCATCTTGCCAATAAAGATTTGCTGAACAACAACAGCAGAAGGTATAAGTTCTTTAAACAACTGATAAAATACCGTCAATGCATCACATCTTATAAAGGTGGCCAGAATTCCACTTTAGCAAGTTTGCCTCATTTTAAATTTCAAGGACTGGTATTCTTAGTAAGTAAGAAGAAACTTTTCATCCAATTACTTGGTTGAGTAAAGATAATATTGGTTTATCTGTTTCCATGTTTTGGTGGTAACATGTGTTCATTAGTTGAACTGTTGTGAGGGGCTCTGCCCATGACTTACCCATTAACCTCAGAATCTAAGCACCATTTAACACACCGCTCCTGGGGAGGTTGTTTTCCTAAGTTCCAAAGCATATTGCTAAAAACATCACTGCCACATGCTCCACTTGAGGGTACTAGAAAGATCCCTGGACTTGGATTTACCCCCTCTTTTTTTTTTTTTTTTAAGATTTATTTATTTATTTGAGAGAGAGCATGAGCTGGTGAGGGGCAGAAGGGGAGGGAAAGAGAGAATCCCAATTAGACCCTCCACCCCCTACTGAGTGTGGAGCCCAACATGGGCTTGATCCCAGGATCCTGAGATCATGACCTGAGCTGAAATCGAAGCCTGGACACTCAACTGACTGAGCCGCCCAGGCGCCCTTGGGATTTATCTTTTTGATTCTGACCTTGGTTCTTTAATTAATTAATTAATTAATTACTCCCCTGGGCCCCAGTTGCCTCATTATTAAAATGAGATGGTGAGATTAGATGGTGATCAGGTGACGATAATAGTAAAATAATTGCAGAGTTTGATTGAGTTTTCGCTGTGGGCTAGGTGCTAGCCTGTGCACCGGTTGAAAGTCATATCATCTATCCCTCACAGTGATGTTCTGAAGCCAGAGGTCTTATCCTCGTTTTGACTGAGGAAACTGAGGCACATGAAGATTAAGAGACTTGCCCAGAGTTATATAGCTGATGAGTGAGCAGAGCTGTATGCAAACCCGAGACATTTGGTTTGGCTTCTGGGGGAAGCATTTAACCACTATGCTTTCTAGTTCAGTGGTTCTTTGAGGTGCTATTTTTAGGAGAAAGCCTGTATTTTAAAATTTTGAGAAGAAAAATTAGTTTTACTGAAATCCAAATTTACATCATTCTTCCCAAGCTATTTTTAACAGGAACTTGTATTTAAATAAACACTTTGCTCTCTTTCTTGCTTTTCATCAAATATGTTTGCATGTAAAGGGTTATTATTTGATTACAGCAATTAGACTTTGGGAGGAAATCTGTCATTAACACTCTTTGCTGTCCACAAGAAATATTGTGTTCCTGTCTGTTCCACAATCAGGTCAATTATAAAAATTTGTAAAAAACAAGATAGTTTATAAGCCCTTTCTTTCCTCCCACAACCAGGCCATTGACTTCCTTTAGATGACTGGAAAATTAAACCTTTTTTTAAAAAATTTATTTTTTTGGAAATGCTAAGTATGTATTTGCTACCATGACCATTAAAGCATTTAACAGTGTCTGGCATGCCATTCACTCAACTGTGGCCACACAGTATGCCACAGGCTTGGGACACAGTAGTGAGCAAAACTACTGCCTAATGGAGTATATGATCCAGCTGGAGGAACAGGAAATTGATCAAAGCGATATTTACAAACTCTACAGATGTTTGATAAGTTGTGTGTGTTCATATTATTATTATCCATATAGTATTACACTTATGAGGATTAGCCTTTTATTCAGACCTTCCAAAAGGTAATCCAAACCAAGATTCCCACTTCTTCCCATCACAACTCATTTAGCATCATTCAGTCAAACCTACGGCTGTTAGTGAAATGATCGTTTATCATTCCAATGATTGTACCTCTGAGAGGGAAAAGGAGCACCATTAATAAGTATGCTGAGACAATAGATGTCAGCTGGGGTGGTCTCAGGCAGACTAGAGTTTATTGGTACCTGCTTATTGGTATCTGAATTGACCTTCCAATCTTATAATTTTTAATTATAGGTTAAGCTCTTTTTGAAGTGTGTATGTGTGTATGTGTGCGTGTACGTGCGTGTCAGAAGTGCATATCTGGTTTCACTGGTGGTTACAGTATTAAGTAGTCTCTTTTAGGAATTTA
>PITA01021324.1:0-32955 GCA_004023965.1 Spilogale gracilis | reverse complement strand
ACTTGTAAAAGTTGCTAATGCATTTGGATTTGCTCAAGTTTATTTTCTGTAAGTCTTGATCTTGCCCACTGTGAACTAAGTAGATGGGATTGCTTTAAATATCCTCTTAGCTGGCCTACACCTGTGATCTAATGATTAAAGGGGCACTGAAACTCTTAGAGGTTCTTGGACATTTGCCTACTGTGTCTTGTCAATACCACTTTTCTCTCTATAGTAGTAAAGAGCAAAATCATAACCAGAAATGATATATTTTTTAAAGATTTTATTTATTTGACAGAGAGAAACACAGCCAGAGAGGGAACACAAGCAGGGGGAGTGAGAGAGGGAGAAGCAGGCATCCTGCAGAGCAGGAAGCCCGATGTGGGACTCAATCCCAGGTCTCCGGGATCATGACCTGAGCCGAAGGCAGTCGCTTAACCAACTGAGCCACCCAGTCACCACCAGAAATGATTTTTTTATCTGCATATCTGACCTAATAAGGTACTTTGCACAGGGAAGAGAAAGTGATAATAAGAGGGATACATAAAGAAAATGGAAAACATACCTCTGACTTCAGGGTCTCCTCCCCAATCCAAACAAGTCCACAGAAACCAAACTAGTCTTTTAACAAACCAGTCTTTTAACTTTTGTACCAACCCTAATCTGCTTAGAATAGATGTTCAAAGTTTGTATTTTAATAATTATAGAAAATATGGTTATATGACAGTAAACAGAAGGATGCTGTGGGGGAAGAATTGAGTGAAAGGCCACCCATAACAAAAGAAATTAATGGGAAAAATAAATGGCTAGTGAATAGCATGTATAATTTTGGTATACATAGGAGATACTATCCCAGGAAAACTGAGTAACCCTGAATTGGTCTAAGCCATCACCTTAAATAGTTTCTTCAGCTAAAGACAAAAGAGAATGGGCCATGAGGCCCTTATGGAAGGTTATGAGGCAAAGCACAGTACACACACTCAAAGTTGTTATGTAGATTTGAATCACTGTCTTTCCACTGACTAGCTTCTAATGATTTCATCATCTTCATCCTTCTGGTACAGAGAAGAAGACACTCTTACAAATGGAAATTTCCCCTATGAATGTAAATGCTGTTTATAACAGAGTAACTTCAATTTTCAGAGCTTTTTCTATGCCTGCCATTTCTTAAAAATACCCAGCTCAAAATAATTCTTATACCAAAGAGGCGTATTTTGAGGTGGCAAATTCTGCCTTTTCTGGTGGATTTTTTTCAAATTTACTTTTCATGCCAAAATATTTTACACTTTTCAGGAAGGAAAATAATCTATTCCATGTTTTGTCATCGAGGTAATTGATTTTGCAGCAGTAATAATTGCAAATTCTTCAGCCCACGTTAAAAAATAAAATTCAATAGAGTAAATCAAAAAATCTGATGAGGTTTATTCAACAATTCATGAATTGGGCAGCATTCCATCTAGCAAACAGAAGGGAGCTCTAGGGAGTTATTCAAAATGGAAGGTTTTTATAGGCCAAAGGAGGGCGGGACAATAAATTAAAAACAATGGATTATTTTAGGGGAGATTACACTCCCTTAGGGAAAGGCAAAGATTTTATCATGCACATTACTTCACTAGTGCTGATCTGGAAATTCTGATTGATTTAAAATGCCACTGCTGATTGAAGCTGAAACTACAATTAGATTAGGTATTAAGTCTTGGTGAGGCTTAAGAAAATTAACTCCATTTGGGAACTTGTTTCTCTCTCTTTCTTTATTTCTTTTTTTTCTTTCTTTCTCTCTCTCTCTTTTCTTTCCTTCCTTCTCTTCCTTTCCTCCCTCCCTCCCTGTTTTCTTCTTCCTTCCTTCCCTCCTTCCTTCCTTCCTTCCTTCCTTCCTTCCTTCCTTCCTTCCTTCCCTCCTTCCAGTTAATTAACATGTAATGTATTATTTGTTTCAAGTGCACAGGTCTATGATTATCTGGTCTTGTAGAATACCCAGTGCTCATTACAACACATACCTCCCCAGTGTCTGTCACTCTCTGGTTACCCTATCCCTCCCAGGCCCCTCCACTCCAGCAACCCTCAGTTTTTTTCCTAAGATTAAGAGTCCCCTATGGTTTGTCTCCCTCTCTGATTTTGTCTTGTTTCATTTTTCTGTTTTCCCCAATGATCCTGTGCCTTGTTTCTTAAATGCCACATATCAATGAGATCATAAAGACAATGATAATTGTCTTTATTTTGTTGATTTATTTCACTTAGCAAAATAATACCTTCCAGTTCCATCGAAGCCATGCAAATGGCAAGATTTCATCTTTATGATGGCTGTGTAATATTTCATTATATATATATATATATATATATATATATATACACCATTTCTTTATCCATTCATCTGTCAGTGGACATCTGGGCTCTTTCCATAGTTTGGCTACTGTGGACATTGCTGCTGTAAACACTGGGGGGCACGTGCCCCTTCAGATCACTACATTTGTATCTTTGGGATAAATACTCAATAGTGCAATTCTTGGTTCCTAAGGTAGCTCTATTTTCAACTTTTTGAGGACCCTCCATACTGTTTTCCAGAGTGGCTGCACCAGCTTGCATTCCTAGGGAACTTGTTTCTTTTTAACAACTGTCAATAGACACTTGCTTTTAGTCTTCATGTTCTCAGCCAGTATTAAGTTGTGATTGACACAAAACAATGTCCTGTCCAATTTGCACATGAAAATTAGTGGAGCAAAGTTTGGTAGAATATTTTGAGCAAGAAATTTGCAACAAGCAGCCATGACTGCTTAGATAAAGCCAGTGAGAAAGAGTCCCCTTTATACTTTAGAAATGTTAACTTTCAGAAAGAATATTCAAATGTGGAAATATTACCCCTAAAACTTTCAGTCTATGAAAATTTCAATTTATGATAGTGAAGTATTTTTGTTGTTGTTCTTGTTTTTAGTTTCCTCCTATCCTTAAGACATAAAGTGATGAATTGTACCATTGGATTTTAGTAAGAAAATCATTCTACAGATGAAATGTGGATAAAGATAATCAATCAAATCAAAAGTAAAAGGTGGTTTGGGGTGCCTGGGTGGCTCAGTTGGTTAAGTGTCCGATTCTTGCTTTCAGCTTAGGTCAGGATCTCAGGTCCATAAGATTAAGCCCTGCACTGGGCTCCGAATTCAGTTTAGAGTCTGCTTGAGATCCTCACCCTGTGCTTGCACTCTCTCTCTTTCTCTCCAAAATAAATAAATAAAATCTTAAAAAAGAAACGAGAAAATGAAAATCTTAGGTATATCTAGTTTTATCACACAGGTGCATAATACACAGGAAAACCAAGTTCTACCTATTCTCTGGATATCCTCCGAATACCATAAAATAGCAAACAATTAGAAACTATAACTTAAATCTGATACTATTTTTAGTAACAAATATTGCATATAGGTTCAAGGAAACAAGAACAAAGCAGTCACCAGAATACTGTTAACAGTGAAGAAAAACATGCTAACAACTATCTGATTCTCCATAAATAATGACTGAATAAGATGATTTGTTTATGTAATGAAATACATTAATTAAAATGAAGAAATTATATCTACACGTATATATTACTATGTCTCTAAGAATAAAGTTAAATAAAATATATACAATGGAGAAATGATAGGGATAGCATATCATTTATAAAAAATTTTAAATTCAGAAAATTATAGAATATTCATTTTCTAACAATACTAAAATGTACCTTTTTTAAAAGATTTTATTTATTTATTTGACAGAGAGAGATCACAAGTAGGCAGAGAGAGGAGGAAGCAGGCTCCCTGCTGAGCAGAGAGCCCGGACCCTGAGATCATGACCTGAGCTGAAAGCAGAGGCTTTAACCCACTGAGCCACCCAGGCATCCTAAAATGTACTTTTTTTAAATAGGGACATCGCTGGATCTTACAGCCAATGGCATATTGAATTAATTTAACATAAGGTTTTCTGCCTCATTAACATACAAAATAATAACATGTCTTACAGTTGATAATACCTCAGAATTAATTTTAAAAAGATTATTTGTGGAAATATACATAGTAGTGTATATATAAAGCACACATACACACACGGTACTAAAAACTAAAACCATCTGCATTAATCTACAATATAGAAGATCTATGTCCTGATAACTTAGTGGTTTATCCCAGAAAACATTTGCCTGGAGTCATTAAGACTAAACCCATAAATAATTTCATTGTTGTTTCAAGAAAATTTCTGCAAATCAGTTTATCAGAGATAAATCTGCTCATCTGGTCGAATAACTCACTTATCAAGTAGCACACTTACTAAGATTCATTTTAAGACCACCAGTTTACTGTGTACTTCTCCTAAACTCATAGATTACAAACATTTTACAATTATAATAAATGGCCCACCTTGAAAGACAAACCATAAGCTACTTGAAACCTGGTGTAAGACTTACAAATATCCTCTGTCAAGGTGATATTTTCCCTTACTGCAGTGAGCTTAAATAAAATACATATTGCCTTTTTAAGAGGTTTTCTGGTGATACTTTGTAGAGTTGAGCAATGCACACCCACTTCAAATCACTGGTTGCCTCTGGAGAAGGATGAGATGGGGCTGTGAGGCTGTATCCAAATGTTTGTTTTCATTGGAATTAAGATCAGCATTTAGTAACAACAGTTTTGACAACTGTTTAATTATATTGGTTGTTATGTTATTTTTCTCTGCATCTCTATATGGTTGAAATACCTCCCAATTAAAAAGAAACCAGAGAGGCAATAGAACTGTGAAAAACTGATGATGCAATTTTTTTATTCAGAGGAGTTAACATCACTTTTGGAACTGAACTTTTTGATTGCCTGTGTGACACCTTACAGAGTTCTCATTATTGAGAAGGAGGAAACATACCAGTTTCCAATGGTGGTGTTTATCCAACACTAAATTCCATATAAATACCAAATATTCCTTGTGGCAAGAGGAGAAATGGCTGGGCATTAAAATTCATATTTTACCTAGGCCCAGACTGAAGCCAAATGACATCGTTATAGAATGAACTTTTGGGGGCAAAGAAAAAGTTTAGGTTTTCATCTAGAGATGATTGATTGTGAATGTTGTTCATCTTTCTGGAGTTTTGTTTTGTTTTTTTCTTGTCATATTTTGAGGTAGCTAAGCTGACTTTCTACCTTTATTTCATGGTAACAAGAAGTGAAGTAGTCACAAATAGGACTTTAAAAAAATGTCCTCTATCTAAATGAAATTAAGTAACTAAAAAATTCATAATTCTCAAAGTTCATTTCATTTTATGTTGTGAATGCAGTTATACCAAGTAAATATGAAGGTTCGAGTTATGATTTTATACATCTTTATATTTGCCCTATTTTATTACTTATATTTTGATATATTTATTTTAAATTTTCTTTATAATATTTAACATGTACTTATAATTATTTCACTTGAGTATTTATCTTCTGTTTTCTCCCCTGAATCAAGACTGTCTTATATCCTTTTATAGTGAAACTTTCTTATACACAGTAGGTGCTTACTACATAGTAGTTGAATAAGAATAAATAGTAGATATCTTTGAACTGGTGTTTCCCAAAATATATAATTTATAAAAATATAATTGGATAACCTGAAATTACTAAATTAATGTCAATTAGGTTGGTAAAATCTCAGGTTGACCATTCATATTCATTAGGTTCTTCTTTAAATGATTTACTATGTTCATGTGAACTGTGATTATCCAACATGGTATTTAATATTCCCTTACTTCAGAATTTATTTAACTACAAATATTTTTGTCTCTCTCTCTTTTTTTTTAAAGATTTTATTTATTTGATAGAGAGAAACACAGCCAGAGAGGGAACTCAAGCAGGAGGAGTGAGAGAGAGAGAAGCAGGTGGGACTTGATCCCGGGTCTCCGGGATCATGACCTGAGCCAAAGGCAGTCGCTTAACCAACTGAGCCACCCAGGTGCCCTTTGTCTCTTCTTTTTATCAGTAGTATACTTTATGCAACTTTACTTTATGAAACACATTTGAAAGTCCACTACTTTATAAATGTTTACACAGATCTTACTTTAATTAGAATAAAACAAATTAATTTTTATTTTAAGTAGCCTTGTTACAAAATTAGTAGAGCAATTGTAGCAAATCTAACTTGGTAATCCTTATCTAGTATTATTTACTGTATCACATTTTATAAAGTTATTTTTAAATTACTTAGCTTTAAAATTCATGTCCATCAGATTTTTCAATAAAAAGATGATCATAAACTTAAGTGCTATAAACTATTTGATGTATTTTATTACAGAAAGATGTATTTTCTCATGAAAATGTTGATATTAAATAGATTAAATGAGTGAATAAATCAGCCAGTGTTAAAATAGATTTGTTTGCACCATAGATTTATACCCTACATAGTTACAACAGTGTTTTCCAAAGTCTATTTGAATTAGAGTCTTGGTTTAATTTAATCTTTAAATTATAATTCACATAGCATATGTGTGAGTCAAAAAGCATATTTTTTTACTTATGATGTATTTTATTTTAATACTCATAAAAAATACTCTGTCAAACAGCCAAATGCATACTTCCCAGCAAACAACATACCCTTGGACAAGGTAACAGTCTTCACTTGAGGCAGTTTTTCAAGTGGACCGAGAGCTGAGGTGTACTCAGCTGCATTTCTGGTGGCTGAGACTACATGGTGTTTGTACCTGAAGAGGACTTGGACAGTACATACCAGTATCTACCCCAGTAAACCTTCGAGTCACTGAAATCTTTAATTAATTTATGGACACAGCTCTTCTAGTATTCCAGTGGGCCTCCTTACCTGGGAGAAACAAGAAGATAAAAGAGAGACAAAGTGCAGGCTCTTTCACCGTGGCTGGTTTTGGGGACACACATGGTATGTATCATGTCCCTCCATTGTACACTCAATGAGGCCTTTCTTGTCATTTGTAGCTTATGTGTTGACATTTTTCAGAGTCATCCATTAGAGGCCCAAACTCCCCTATCACCATAACATTTTCATGACTTGCTTGCTTCTCTTGTCATTTGCCATACAAATGAACAAGGGCACTCCGAGAGGCATCCAGTGGGTCACCTGGGTACCAACACATTCTTCTCAGCCTATAGTGTGTGCATCAGCAGCCCTACTGTCCTGCTGAGAGAACAGCTTGTTTTTTGCCTGCTGGTCTCTTGGCAAAAGAACCTTGAGGTGTTGAAGACACGGCTGCAGTTTATGGCTCAGTGGGTCTCTTGCTTTTTTCCCTTGGAGGAAGTATTTTCGTTTTAAGAAATAGAGGCTTGAAACCTATAGAATCCAGAGCTGTGGGAAAAGAAAACACACATTCCCCAGATAAGTCACTGGGATTCACCCCTGCTTCCACCTTGGTTCCTATGCTGTCTTTTGAGACACAGCAATACATAAAATTTGTTGACTTAAGTTTTTGTTTTTTTTTTTTTTTACTGAATCTTTAAGGATTCAGCATCCTATCCAGGAATTTACTCCAAACTGGTACTTCTTTGTGCTCAACGGCATTTTAATAATTTTTTAATGTTGGCAGATTCTAGGTTATGGGATAGGTGATATGATCAGTAAATTATATAATTATATGATTTCTCTTGCATGTTATTTACCATTTGTTTGGGTCACTTGGTTTGATGTAATGCTGTATGTTACCTCATGCTTATGGATCAGATATTCTCTAAGCCCTCAGATGGTGGTCCTGGTTTGATATCATAACATAAAAGATAAACTCATACTTGGATTTTGTGTCAGCCTCTGTCAGAATGAACTGTAGCCTCTTCCAGGGTATTAAGGGGTTAGTTTACTATAAAGTGGCAAACTGATTTTTTTGAAGGACCATACTGTATTAGGAACATAAGTTTGGTGCTGTTGTTGGCAATAATAACAGGGACTTGTATGCAGTTGGGACTCCATACTCTTGGCCTCCATGCCTGTGACAAATACTTAATAGTTAATCTACTAATGTACCAATTGTATCAGTTCCTGGCGGTTGATGAAAGAAAGCAATTGACTTCAGTTGGTCCAGTAATTTTGTCTGTCTGGATTTTTGTGTTCCTTCTTTGATGTACCCTCTCAATGGGACATTTCCCTGTGATACAAAGATCTTAACATTTAATATTATCATGTTAGTATTGGAATTCATGTTAATATTATCATATAATTAGGTTACCAGAAATGTATAAAAGTTACACACACATGTAAAACCACTTTGCATGATCTTTTCCTCCATGCTGCTATTATTCAAAAGAACAGACACTTAAAAGAGGAATAAGAATAACTTCTACTAGTTGATACTTCTCTGCAGTCTTCTGCTTGCTAAAATCTTCCATAAGTAGATTTATTTATCTATTCACATATGTATGTGAAAGTTAAGAGCAAAGCAAAGATCATAAATTTGATATTGATTTATGTAGAGTTTAAGTTTTTTTTTTTTAGATCAGCCTTACATTATTGAAGTTTTACCTGTTTAGAACAATATCCAAATATGACAGGATGTTGTTAATTTATAGTTAACAGGATTTACCTTTATTCACTAAAAGTACCCTCAAAATTAGAAAGATAAATAAGAATTTTTGCTATAAAGGAAAAAATGTGTTATAAAGTTTTAAAAAATCAACAATTTAAAAACATTTTAATTTTTTAAATTTTTATTTTTTATTTATTTTGTATTTATTTACTTTTTTTTATTTTAAGTAAACTCCACACCACATGTTGGGCTCAAACTTACAACCCTGAGATCAGGAGTCACATGTCCCACCAGTTGAGCCAGCAAGGCACCCCTTCTATTTATTTATTTGTTGGTTTGTTTATTCTTATTTATTTAAAGTATCTCTACATCAATATGAGGTTTGAACTCATAGTCACATCGCTGCTGGCTGAGCCAGCCAGGTGCTCCCACATTATTTTCATTAAAAAAAAGTCAATTGAGAATATGTGGTAAACCCTCGACAAAGATTTCTGTAAGTGATGTTAATATAAATTATCTTTTCTGGTAGGTAAATATGGTTTTGGCAGTCAAATCTTGCTTGTTTTCCAATATTCAAGTAAAACCTGGAGGACCATGTACTGTTTTTAAAACTTTGCAAGTTTTGTTTGAGATTGTTTTTCTATCTATATAGTTTTGAGATATAAGAGTTGCTACAACCCATACTGAAATGTTACATAAGTCAAGGTTGTGAATGCAGAAACGTTTTTTATTATTTATTTATTCATTTATTATTCATTTGAGAGAGACAGAGAGCAAGTGAAAGCAGGGGGCTCAGAGGGAGAGGGAGAAGCAGACTCCCCAGTGAACAGGGAGCTTGACACTGGGCAGGATCCCAGATCCCCCGGGATTATGACTTGACCCGAAGGCAGATGTTTAATGGACTGAGCCACCCCGGCACCACAGAACATTTTTACCTTTTAAATATTGACTATACTAAAAATCTGGTTTATGGCAAGTATCAACACAAAAGTTGTAAGTGAATTAGTGATTTTTCTTCAGATTTTATTTATTCATTATGGAATGCTTATAATCTATGTAGATGTGTGGAGTGGGGTAGTATCTAAGATACAATCTAGGGGAGAAAAACACATTTTCGTCCATAATTTTCTTCCTTCTCCAATTCTCCTTCTTCTTTCTAATATTTAATGTTTAGTAATTACTAGGAGGTTAGCATAATGTTGATGTTGATAAATTATGTTAGATTTGAACCGAGCCCCTCCTTAGTCTTAGGACTGAATTCCTCAGTTGTTCGGCAACAGAAGCATGATATTCTGACCCAGATCTACAGCACTCATGGTGGCTTCTGTGCTGGGGAGCAGAGGCTCTACAAAGACAAATATTTATAAGAAATTGAGATGGAAGAATACAATGATGAGGAAAAATAAAGGTGATTAAATAAATGGACAGATATCTAAGTTCATGAATAAGAAAGTTCAGTATTTTTAAGATATCAGTTCTCTCTGAATTGGTCTTAGATATAATATGACCCCACTCAACATTTCAGGAAGATTTTTAGTAGAAATGAAAGAATGATTCTAAAATGTATACAGAAATACAAAATACAATAGCCAGCATTTTTTTTCATAAAGAAAATATATGGCTTATAGTTAATGATACCAAATAATAATGTAAATTTACAGTAATTAAGGAAGTGAACTAAAAGTGGACAAATATACATTAAAAAATAAAGTCCAAATGACCACATACATGATCAATTAATTTTTAAAAAAGGTACCCATGGTTTGAGAGACCACAAGACTATCCTCGGTTTTTGTAATTTGCCAAAAGGACTCACATAACTTAGCAAAACTATTATACCCAGGATCATGATCTATTACAGTGAAAAGACAGATTAAAATCAGCAGTGGGGAAAGGCACATGGAGCAGGGACCAGGAGAGTTCCAGGTGTGAGCTTCAGATTGTCCTCTCCCAGTGGAGTCATGTAGACATCACTTCTCCAAGAATGAAATATTGTCAAACACAGAAGATCACCTAAGCCTTGGAGTCCAAGAATTTTACTGGAGCTCAGTGAATTATACATGATGAACCACTTGTGTGAGGAACGTTAATCTCTAGTACCTACAAGAGGTACAGATGATACTACCTGACCCAAGGCTCACACTTTAAAACTCATTGTTAGCTTAAGTTATCTGGCATGCTCATAGATCTGCAGGTAACCAAAGATATTCTTAGCAGGTAGGACATTCCACAGTTTTAGAAGTTATCCTGCAGGAGCTGGGCAAGGCAAAACCTTACTTTGGGCATTTACTGCACAATGCCAAGGTAGTTATATTAAGAAAATAAAGTCTTTTAGGCACCTGGGTGGTTTAGAGGGTTAAGCCTCTGCCTTTGGCTCAGGTCATGATCTCAAGGGTCCTGGGATCGAGTCCCACATTGGGCTCCCTGCTCAACAGGGAGCCTGCTTCCCTCTCGTTCTCTGCCTGCCTCTCTGCCTATTTGTGATCTCTCTCCCTGTCAAATAAATAAGTAAAATCTTAAAAAAAAAGGAAGCCTTTTTAATTAGTAGTGTTAATAAAATATTCATGTATTGAACCCTGTCTTTAACAATATAAAAGATAATTCCAAATCTGTAATATATGTAATGTAAAAGTATTTAAAAATTCCTAGAAGAAAACATATGGGAAACTTTTATGACTTTGGGGTAGATATTTATTAGCACACAGATGGTTAGTATCACACAAAATTAATAATCACCTAAGAAAAATAATTGAGAACTTACTTCATTAAAAATTATTTTCAGGGGTGCCTGGGTGCCTCAGTCATTAAGCATCTGCCTTTGGCTCAGGTCGTGATCCCAGGTTTCCGGGATCGAGCACTGCATCTGGCTCCCTGCTCAGCGGGAAGCCTGCTTCTCCCTCTCCCACTCCCTCTGTTTGTGTTCCCTCGCTCTCTGTGTTTCTGTCTGTCAAATAAATAAATAAAAGCTGAAAATAAAATAAGATAAAATTATCTTAAATGTAATTGTTAAGAAAATGAAAGTCACTGGTTAATGGAAAATAGTTGCATTATGTGTACTTTATTAATTATTTGTATCCAAGTTACATAAAGTATACAACTCAGTGAAAAAAAAAATAAATGTACCAATACAAAATAAAGAAAACAAGATATTTCAATGTAATTTTAAAAAAGAAGATACAAAAATATGTAATAAGATTATTAGATTATTATTGCATTTGGGAAATACAAATTGAACTACAGTACCAAAGTTTAGCAAGAATATAGAGAAAATAGAAATTTCTAATATATTGTGTATGGGTATGTCAAAACATACAACCCCTTTGGAAATAAAGTTTCTTTCTTTTGGAGTTAACTCTACACTAACCATATGACTCAGAAATTCTAATTTATCTAAAAGAAATGAAAATGTATGGTCACAAAAGTATCTTTACATTATATATATAGCAGCTTTATATGTAATCATCTAATATGGAAACAGAATGCATCTCCATCATACAATGGAATGCTATATCTCAATAAGAGCAAGAAGGTATCACAACATGTAACAGCATGATTTCATATAAAAAACATTTGTTGAATAAAAATACTGTGCTGAGCAAAAGAAGATGGGCCCAAAAGTGTACCTACTTTGTGACATTTTTATATGAAATTCTAGAACAGGGGACAGTAGTGATAGAAATCAGATCAATGGTTGTCTGATTTAGTGGGTAGGAGATAGACAACAAAAGGGAATAAGGGAACCTTTGAGGTGATGGAAATAGTCTATACCCAAACAGGAATGTGAGTACTTGGGTGCACACATTTTTCTAAACTCATGGAAAGTACACTTGAATGTGTACATTTTATTGTATACAGTACAATAAACAGTAAAATTGATTAGAAAATAAAGAATAAACAAATGAACTGACAGTGGCAGAGATGGAATCAATAGAAATGAAGGTACTAATTCTTGTTTCTTATGAAATTGGTAAATGCTTAAGCCCTGACATCAGAATCTTTTTCCTTTGTCAGCACTTTTATTGGAGAGTGCTGGATCCAGTGCAGGCAGAATCAGGTATCAGCATGAAGAATCTCTCACTCAAAAAAAATTGTTTTAAGGTTTATTTATTTATTTATTTTAGAGAGAGGGAAAGAGAGCACAAGCTGGGGGAAGGGCAGAGGGCGAGAGAGAATCTCAAGCAGACTCCACATTGAGCTGGAGTCTCCTATGGGGAGATCATGACCTGAGCGGAAACCGAGTCTGACGTTCAACTGACTGAGCCCCACAGGGAACATGCAAAGCAATTAAAAGAGAGAGAGAGGGAGGAGAAGAAGAAGAAGAAGAAGAAGAAGAAGAAGAAGAAGAAGAAGAAGAAGAAGAAGAAGAAGAAGAAGAAGAAGAAGAAGAAAGAGGAAGAAGAAGAAGAAGAAGAAGAAGAAGAAGAAGAAGAAGAAGAAGAAGAAGAAGAAGATTCCAGAGCTCAGTGAAATGAATATTAATACCATTTTCCCACCCAAAGTACACATAAAAAGAAAAAGAACAAAAAAGGAGTGACCCTTTTTAAAGGGATTTTGAGAACAAATAATTTGATGATATCTAGAAAAATTCAGTATTTGTAGTCAGGAATTTGGCATTGGGAAGATAAAAAGTTTTGAATTTCAGGGTGGTGGTCAAGCATGAAATAAGGAGAGAACTTATAAATTGCTAGGAATCATTCATGATTCTCTTTTATGAACTGGTGGAGAAGCTAACCAAGTGTAATGACCTGAGAAGAAAAATGATGCTTGATAGATTTTTATAGCTTTTTCAAGGTTCTTTAATGATAAACAAAATTCTTAGATACAGCAGTTTTTTTAAATAAATAAAGCAAATTTTATTTATTATTAATAAAACCATTATTAATAAAACCAAACCAAAAAGATATAGAGACAAAATAAATCCATTTCAGGATTTAAGTAAAATATAATCGGATGTATAATGATTAAAAATGCAGATATGGAATTTGAATGCCATTAATTTTACATTGTAATGCTATCTTTTAAACAATCTAAAACTTTTGAAATCGAAAGAATAATATGATTTATATCACTTTATTGGCAGCAGAAATACTGTTTTCTGAAAATATTGTTTTATGTTAGATGATATTTTCCTCAAAGATTCAACTTAATTATGAAGATTGCTATTTGTATTCCCCCCACCCCTTTTGGCTAGGTATACCCATCTTGAAAACTGTCTATGAAGAATATACTATATAGCTTAACTGTAGCAAAAGCATTGTGTAGAATTATGACTCAATTAAACAATTATTTGAAATGACTTATTTGGATTTATTCAATATAATAGTTAAAATAAGCAATATTTTTGAGGTAGAAAAAGAAGATAAATCAAGGCTAGAATGTGTACTTCAAACACTTGCTGTGAGATCTTGTATAATTCTTGGGGTAGGTGAGAAATGCTGTTTTTATTTCCTTGCTTGTTTGCTTGCTTTACCAGCACAAAATAAATGCACTGTTTATGTTTGTCTTCATTTGTGTCTTTTTGCCAGAGGAAAAGGAAAATGTTTTCAGTGATTTTAGTGTTGGACAAAAAAAAGTGCAAATATTCCTGATATTAAAACCTGAGAAATCTTAGTTGTTGTTGAAGTAAACATGGGCATGAGTTGTTGTGGTATCCATCCCAAATACATATAATAAAGTCATCAGTGAATTTTCTCCAGCTTTTTTTTTTCCCCCTTGAGGGAATAGTCCCAACTATTCAGCTCAGACAATTTTATAGTGGGCCAAAGCACTACATTTTTAGTGTACAACCCCTAGATGGTCTTATTATTCCAATGATGAACTTTGGGCCAACTATAAGTGTACTTCTCAACCTGGGTTAAGAATACACACACATAAAGATGTATGTCATTGTAAAATGCTGTGTTTTTTGTTTGTTTGTTTTTTGTTTTTAAGATTTTATTTATTTGACAGAGAGAAACACAGCCAGAGAGGGAACACAAGCAGGGGGAGTGAGAGAGGGAGAAGCAGGCTTCCCACTCACTGCTGTGAGCCCGATGTGGGACTCGATCCCAGGTCTGCGGGATCATGACCTGAGCCGAAGGCAGTCGCTCAACCAACTGAGCCACCCAGGCACCCAAATGTTGTGTTTTAAAGTATAATGCATTAAAAGAAATATCAGCATCAGTATTTTGGAATGAGTATTTAAAAGCAGCATAATGGAGGAGAGAGAGAGAAAGGGAGAATAAGCTTCAAGCCATTTTAACATGTACTGTTGAAGTACTCCCCATTGCAGGAGGCTTCGTGGGCTTCCATCCTAGACCCCCTGTGTACCGATTAGGGTTACTTTAGTGAGAGTGTCTGAGAACCAGAACTGTAGAAATACAATGAAATTATATAGTTGTGCATCCTGGAACTGACTCATACTGATTCACAATAGCAAATTGCTCAATTTTCAGGCATTTTATGAGCCAGTTTTTGAAAATAACGGCTATTAAAGATTAAGTTGCACAAACCTACAATTTAACAAAAATATATTACAAGCAATGGTAAATACTGAAAAGACATCCCCTCCTCATTATTTCACTCTATATTACAAATTATGTGTGCTCTTTATGTTGTTTATATGGGTTGTTTGTGAACAGTGAAAATAAGTAGTCATGACATGTTAATGCATGATTCTTCCCAGCCCCGCATTCACTGAAGTCATATTGGCATTTGAAATTGGTCATAGTTGCTGAATTTATACTATAGATGTTTGCAAAAACCATAAGCCAGAGTATTGTTATGTTTTGTTTGTTTGGTTGGTTGGTTGTTTCCAGAGAGTTTTTAATCTCTTCAGGATATGTTCCACTTGGTTCCAAATGGTGGGCTGCATGAAAACCTGTATTTCCTTCCTAAGCCCACCACTGATCCTAACCGCCATGCTCATATCAGCAGAGGTTCCATAAAAAAGTGATAAATAATAAGCCTAGAGATGGGTAAAAAAGATATAAAAGAAAAGAATATTTCCTAAATTACTTCATAGTGGTTAGGAACATTGATTTTGTCATCTGCAAAATCTGAGGCAAAATTTTAGTATTTTCACTTATCACAAATATTAAGTAATTTAATCCAAGACAGTATTTTTATATGCATAATGGAATTAATAGTACCTTACAGGTAATGCATGCACTCATTCATAGAGGGGTGTGTGTGTCTGTGTGTGTGTGTTTGTATTTGTGTGTGTGTGTGTGTGTAGCTCTATGCAGTTTTCCCATATGTGTAGCTTTGTGCAAACAGCCTACAATCTAATAACTCATCTGACCCACCCATTAGCATTAGACTCTCATTCCCCAAACCCATTCTCTGTTCCTCACACCCAACCCCTGGCAATACCAGTCCTTTCTCTACTTCTATAATTATGTTATTTCATAAATTTAAATAAATTGAATCATATATAATGTATCTCTTCGAGATTTTATATTTCACTCCCACAGGCAATGTATGAATGATCCAGTCTATCCACATTCTTGATGGCATTTTGTGTTTTCACCTGCTTTTATTTTAAGCCCTCCTTGATATGTGTGTGATGATACCTCATTGTGCTTTTAATTTACAGTTCTCTATTGGCTACTGATCTTGAATATATTTTCTTTACATCCTCTTCAGTGAAATGTCTCAGAATATATTTTTTATATTTTGTTCATTTTTAAAACTTTTTTCTTCATGCTGGCATTTGAAAGTTCTATACATATTATAGATAAAAAAAACCTTTAATGAATATATAATATGCAAATAAATTCTCCTAGTTTTAAAATTTGCCTTTCCATCATTTTAATAAGGTCTTTCACATAATAAAAGCTTTAGTATATATCAGTTCAATTTATGAAATTTCCCGTTTCTGGGTTGTGTTTTGGGTGTTAAGTTTAACATGCTTTAATGTAGTCCTGGGTTATACAATTTTTCTCCCATGTCACTTTTCTAGAGATTTTATCATTTTATATTTTACATTTAAGACTATGATCTACTTTCAGTTAATTTTGCTAATTTTATGTAAGGTATGAGGTTTACATCATGGTTTTTCTTTTTTTTTTCCTTTATCAAAAATTACTTGATTAATTGGACATATTTTTGTGGTGAGCAGATCTGTGTGTATCTGTTTCTAGGTTTGATACTTTGTTCCATTTTTCTATTGTCCGTCTCTGTCAGTGCCACACTCTCTTGATTACTGATATTGCAGCCATGTAATCATCTTTATCATTAGGACAAGTGATTCCTCACAGTTGATCTGTTTTCATATTTTTTTTTAAATCTGTTTAAAGTCTTTCCATACAGATTTTAAGAGAAATTTTTCCAAGATTTTTAATTTATTTGAAAGAAAGCACAAACAGGGGGCAGAGGCAGAGGGAGAGGGAGAAGCAGACTCTGCACTGGGCAGGGAGCCCAATGTGGGGCTATGTCCCAGGACCCTCGGATCATGACCTGAGTGAAAGACCCTTAACTGACTGAGCCACCCAGATCAAGTTTTTCAATGTTTATAAAGAAATTTGCTAGTTTTAGATAAACATTAAGCCTATAAATTAGTTTAAGAATATTTGACATTTTTAGTATGCTGAGTCTTCCAGTCCATGAGCATGTCTCCTCATCTATTTAGAACTTTATTGATTCCTTTCATCAGTGTTTTACAATTTTTATCATAAAGATCTGGTTCACAACTTGTTACACCATAGAATTATACCTGAGCATTTCATTCAACATTGGAACAATTGTACTTGATACTATATTTTTAATTTAAACAAAAATTTTATCTTGTTTGCTTTCAATATGCAGAAATATAGTTAAATTTTGTGTGTTAATCCTGAATCTTGTGACCTTGCTGAAGGGATTTTTGTTTGTTTGTTTGAGGAGGTCATTTTGTTTTTCATTACAGATTTTGTGGGCTTTCTGTGTAGAGAGTTATGCTACAGATAAAAGCAATTTTATTTTTTCCTTTTCAATCTATGTGTTTTTCATTTTATTTTCTTGCCTCAGTACAGTATCTAGAACACCTGATAATATTTTGAATAACAGTGGTAAGAGACAACATTCTTTTTTTTTTTTTAAAGATAATTTTTTCCTTTCTTTTTTTTTAAGATTTTATTTATTTATTGACAGAGAGAGAGATCACAAGTAGGCAGAGAGGCAGGCAGAGAGAGAGGAGGAAGCAGGCTCCCTGCTGAGCAGAGAGCCTGATGTAGGCCTCGATCCCAGGACCCTGAGATCATGACCTGATCTGAAAGCAGAGGTTTTAACCCACTGAGCCACCCAGGCGCCTAAGAGACAACATTCTGATCTTGCATCTGATACTGGAGGAAAATACTTTTAGTCTTTGACTGTTAAGTATGATGCTAGATAAAGGTTTTTGTAGTTGATCCTTTCCCACTATTTCTACTGTACTGAGAATTTTATCATGAATGGATGTTGAATTTTGTTGAATTCTTTTTTCTGTGTTAATCAGTCATATATTTTTTAAACTATTTGATGTGGTTGATTACATTGGTTTTTGAATATTGAACCAACCTTGCATACCTGGAAGAATACTCATTTAGTCATGGTATATTTTTAGGAATACCATGAATTGTATTGGCTAATATTTTGTTAAAGATTTTTACATCTAGTTATATTGGTCTATAATTTTGGTTCTTTGATTTTTCTGCTGTCTAGTTTTGGTATCAGATTATTGATCTGAGACATTACCTTTTTTTAATGTGAGAATTTTATTTGTCAGTTTCCTTCTAAGCACTACTGTATCAATATTCAACAAACTTTGACATGTTGGTTTCCATTTTCATTTGGTTCTACATATTCAAAAACAATGTCTTTGAAATTGTGGCTTCAACCCATGGATTATATTTAGCAGTGAATTGTTTAGTTTCTCAGTGTTTGGTGATTTTTTTTTTTTCCTCTTCTGTTACTGATTTTAAGTTTAACACTGTATTGTGGTGATCCTTTCCCACTATTTCTCCAAATTGGTGATTCACTACAGGAACTCGCAGGACTTAGAAGTCATTATACTCTTGGTTACAGTTTGTCAGCAAAAAAATACAAAGCCACATCAGCAAAGAGGAAAGGTATATGGGGGCAAAATCTGGACGAACTGAAACACAACTTTCTGAGTCTTTTCCCAAGCCATTGTTATCCAGCAATAAATGTGGTAACACCTGACAAGTGTCTTCTACTAAGGAAGTTCATCTGCACCTAGGAGTCTAGGATTTTACTGGATTTCAGTCAGGTGGTACATAATAGTGAAATAGTTGACTGAACCTTTCAGAGGTTACCGAACTCCCAAAACAGAAAAAAATCATTCACAAGTCTAAATGTACAAACTGTTTAGGCAGACTGGTACAGTGTGGTTCAAGGCTCTTGAACACTACCATGAGAATATTCCAATAGTTTAATCCCCAAGAGCTAGCCAAAGGGCAGTCATAAAAAGCAAGTTGTCCTTGGAAATGTGCAAGATTTGAGCAACTCAGTACTATCGAGTTAACTCTTTTCTATACAGATATTGTTATGGTCAGAAAACATATTTTTTGTGATTTTAATTCTTTTCAATTTATTAAGACTTTTTTGGGGTCAATTTTGATGACTTTCATATGTGCTTCAAATGAATATATGTTCTGTAGCTGCTGGATGGAGTCTTCTGTAAATGCCATTTGGATCCTATTGTTTGATGGTGTGATGCAAGTGTTTATTTTTTTTTTACTATGTTATTCTTCTGTTTACTTGTTCTGTCAGTTATTGAAAGTGGAGTTTTGGAGTATCCACAAATGTGGGTTTATCCATTTCTTTCATATCTATAAATGTCTGCTTCATTATTTTGAAAGTGTTTTTAGTGTATATACATTTATAATTGTTATACATTCTTATGTATTGTTTCTTTTATCATTATGTAGTATCCCTTTTTATCTTTAGGCATTTTTTTATGTCTGAAATCTATATTATGTGATACTAACTATCCCTTTTTCATTAATGTTTGAATGATACATCTTTTTTTCCCTCATCTTTCTACTTTCAATATACATATATGTTTAAAGTGAGTTCCTATAGAGAGCAGAGTTGGGTCATGTTTTTATCCACTCTATGAATCTCTGCCTTGTATTTGTCTTTTTATACCATTTACATATAATTATTGACATGTTGAAGATTAAACCTGACATTTTATTATGTTTTATGTTTGACCCTGTGCTTCTCATTGCATTGATTCTTTTTCCTGATCTCTCTGTGTACTACTGGAACATTTTTTAGAGTTCTATTTTGATTAATGAATATATTTCTTCATATTGACTTCTTAGTGATTGCTCTGGGTGTATATATATATATATACACACACACAAAACCTACAAATGTCACCATTTACCCCTTTGAGTAAAGTATAGCAACCTTACTTTCCTTTTAGGTCCCTTAATACTCCCTAATCTTAAAATGTAATTGCGTCAAGTATAACTGTCTATTTCCAAACTTTCCTTTTCTTGGCAGTGAAATTATAAAGAAAAACTAAAAAAATAACGTGATATATTTTGTATCTTTCTGTGATTATACTATGTTACTTTATTTTTATGCAATTGAGAACTTTATACAAAGTTTACCATTTAGAGAGGATTACAAAGTGTTAAGTTTACATTAATTAAAAGATTGAGAGCTCTTATCTTTGAGTATTTTGAAAGCAGATTGATCTTTTTTTTTCTTCCAGCATTGTTTGTCCCCAGAACACCATATATAGTTTAGGGTGTATTTTATCTGTATTTATCTAAGCATGCATATGTTGCTATAATGGTTGAGTATGAAGGAATAAACTTGCAGGTTTCCTAAGAGAATAAATAAGTCTTGACAATTTGTGTTGAAATAGTCATCGAGCTAGGGATGTGGAAGGAGAGCTCTTTTGAGATAGATACAGATACCTTAGATAAAGGTTGCCATCTTTTTTTTTTTTTTTTAAGATTTTTTTATTTATTTGACAGAGAGAAACACAGCCAGAGAGGGGGGAACACAAGCAGGAGGAGAGAGAGGGAGAAGCAGGTTTCCTGCCGAGCCCGATGTGGGACTTGATCCTGGGTCTCCGAGATCATGACCTGAGCCAAAGGCAGTCGCTCAACCAACTGAGCTACGCAGGCACCCCAAGGTTGCCATCTCTAATAAGTACAAAAGAAATAGAGCCTTATAGGTAAAAATGTTATCATGAGTGGGATCATAGAGGAAGGATCACCTGGGATAGAGAGAACAGGAAAACAGGGACTCACCCAAAAGATGATATTGGATCTATCTCTTTGAAGAATCTGCTTATCATACAAGGTAGGGTGAAGTTAGGAGCACAGAGTCAATGAAGAAAATCACATATGAAAGAAAATGCCCAAGTTGGAAAAATATAAAACAGAAAGCTATCATGTTTCCAAATCCCATTGCAATGGAGGTGGCAGGGTTGAAAAAAGGTGGGGCTAGAGAGAAAATCATAGTTTAGATCAGTTAGTAAACCTGCCTTCAAATCATATCCAGGTAAAGAGTACATATGGATGTCCATATACTGTATGTTTAAATTTCAGAAGTTATTAATTAAGGTTTTTAAGTACATGTCATATATACCTTCGTAGTGGTCTCATAAGCCAGGCTCTAGTACAGAAATTTCAATCTTATTGAACTTCTTCTTTAAAAAAAAACAAAAATTTTATTTATTTATCAGAGAGAAAACAAACAAGTACAAGCAAGAGAAGCAGTGGGCAAAGGGAGAAGCCTGCTTCCCACTGAGCAAGGAGCCCAGTGCGGGGAATTGATCCCAGGATCCTGGGATCATGACCTGAGCCGAAGGCAGATGCTTAACTAACTGAGCCACACTGGTGTCCCCAAATTAGTGAACTTTTCCACCAAATAGTCCAGTAAGAGGTGAACTGTCTCTTGGTCTGCCTCTCTCTCTCTTTTTTCTTCTTTTTACCACACTTAGCCCCACCTTATACTGTAAAAGGTCATCATTCACACTTGGGAATACCCTGGCCAGCAAGTTCTACCACGTATCCCACGAAGAGACACTACAGAATTTACAGAGCACATACCCTTGACCATAGAGACTCCTTATCTCTTGGGTGATGCCATGGCTAAAGGAAAAATAGAACAATAGACTCCAAAGCTTGGGTCCTAGAGTATTATATGCTGATTGTGATAACTTGGACATTTTATGTAGACTAAAGTGAGATATTAAAGACTTTTAAGAAGTGATAGGTTTAGGGGTGCCTGGGTGGCTCAGTAGGTTAAGCATCTGCCTTCAGCTCAGGTCACGACTCCAGGGCCCTGGGATGGAGTCAGGCTTCCTGCTCAATGGAGAGTCTCCCTCTCCCTCTACCCTTTCCTCTACCCTACCCTTTCATGCTCTCACTCTGTCTCTCAAATGAATAAACTCTTAAAAAAAAGTAATTGGTTTATATGCATTTTCACATAGTTATACATTAGATTTGACATAAATAGAAACAGTTTTCCTTCCAAGGAAAAGCAACAGTTTATATTGTGAGTCTTGATTTTCAAAAGTTTTCATTTATTCAAGTATTACAGGATATAATTAAAATCAGCAAACTACTAAATAAAGTGAAAGCAACTATTTGTCTTGTAAAAGGTTCCATATACTTTGAGAACTTCAAATAACTGCTAAATTGGGACTTTATTCCTGCTAATGAGACACTGAACAATGGGAGTAAAAGACTGCACCTAAAAGGGGTTTACATATCTTTTGGCTAAGGCTTCACACCACCATTACTCCTAAAATCCTCCGTCTACTTTAACATTAAAAAAAAAAAAAAAAAAAAAAAAAAAAAAAAAAAAAAAAAAAGCAAGAGGTAAAAAAATAAGAATGAGAGTTTAAAGGACATAGAGCTAGAAGTGGAATCTAGGCAGCCTAGTTTTCATGTAGCACTGTCCAGTTGCTCCTCATACTTAAGCACATTGGCTGAAACTTCAGCATTTCTTTTCTTTTCTCTTTCTTTTCCCCTTCCTTCCTTCCTTCCTTCTTTCCTTCCTTCCTTCCTTCCTTCCTTCATCTATCTATCTATCTATCTATCTATCTATCTATCTATCTATCTATCTATCTTTCTTTCTTTCTTTTAAATTAAATTTATAGTTGGCACTTAGTATTAATTGGATGAATACTAGTTCTCTTTAGAGAAGCAGATGGAGTCTGTTGTTAGTTTTTTTTAGCTTTATCAAAATCATTTTCCTATAAGGAACTGAGTCTCCAGTTTAAATGTTTAATTTACTTAAATACTTGATTTAATTAACATTTGCTGTGCTTTTAGCAAATACTCTTATTTATATACTGTTACAGAGGCAATAAATTACTATTCAAGAACATAGAATCTGGATTCAGATGGATTGGGTTTAAATTGATAAAACTCTGTCCTTCAGTTTAATAAAATGCAGAATATAATGGTATCTAGTTTATATGTTTGGTATGCCAATTATATAAATTAAGACATATAAAACAATAGAAAAATATCGATGTACACAGTATGTACAACTAATATTTACTAGTAATTTTTGTAAGAAGAAAGCTTAATATATAATGAATAATCTTTTTAGATGTATATTTAATAAAGGATATAATGATTTATATCAAGAAACATAACATGTAATATTAGGTACTGAAATTTATGTTTGTAGTTGAAACATGAACATTTTAAATGAGTCAGTTTATGCAAATACAGTAGGCTCTTTTCTGGCTCTCCTTTGTCTAAGACTCTTCAGTCAGAGTAAGAGAAGTGGAGGAGAGAGTTAAACTGAAGATACACATAGATTAATTTGAGCCAAGGACTAATTCCAAATTTAAAATTTAGCCCTGAGGGAGATGGCATTGGATTCTTAGTAGGAGTCACACAGGTTCTTTCCCTTTGAAATAGATCACATTTCCTATTTAAGCATTCATAGACTTAAAATGAATGGGGAAGAAAATAAGACTTGCCAGGAAGGTTGTGGATGATGTAATGGAATTTAAGTGTTTGTAGAACAAAGCTCATGTTGGCACTTACTCTGCTGTGTTTTGTCCAAAAAAGCTGTTCTTAATTTTTGTTTTATTTTGTCTTCTAGTGGAAAATTATTTTTTGAGAGAGCATAGACACTACATATTCAAATACCTAGCTGTATTCCTGTTTCAATACAATTGCACTGAATGTGCAAATCTATATCATTCAGCCCACTATTTGTGAACAGCTTGAAAATGCAGATAACAGAGCTAATGCAGCTCTAGGTTTTTATTTGCAGTTAGTTAGGCATCCAGGAGGCAAAACATATTATTTTTTTCTACTTCATTATTGTTGCAAGTCCCTCAAGGGAGGTGCTGAATTGTCTCTATTTTGCAGGATGTCCTAGAGGATGGAGACTACAAATCTCATGCACTACAAAAGTAAATAAATAAATAAATAAATAAATAAATAAATACATACATATTTTTAAGTCATGACTTTCACAGCCAACATAGTCCAGGTGGATCTATTACAAGGAAGCTTGACTTTGTATTTATTTCTTTTGCTTCTGTAAATTATAGTATCTGTGAAACAGATCGTCAGGAAAAGGGAATCATTCTCTTTGTATTTCTACTTGGCCTGAAGATAAAAGTTTAATAGACTCTATTTCATGTATAACTGTAGTTGAAAGGACTGTTTCCTCATAAATAGTGACTAAATCCAATAGCTAATATTTTATGACTCCCTGGAGTGATGGTATTTGGTACCCTAGATTCCAGCCTTCATTTCTTTGCTCACATTTTTTTCACACTTGAAATACTTTTTTACTTTCTACATTTACTAAATTCTATTTGTGATTTAAGAGATTATTAAATCCCAATCTCCATGGCATCTTCCCTGAGCACCCAGTATGAAATGATCTCTTGTCCTTTTCTCTAACATTTGTTATCTGTGACATTGTTTTAAAATGTGTGTCTTCCTACCTCTTTAAATTTGCATTTGGCTATTGTATGTGCAATTGAATCCATTGCATTCTGCTAAAAGCTTGTCAACTCTTTTATTTATTTTTATTTATTTATTTATTTATTTATTTATTTATTTATTTATTTATTTATTTATAAAAGATTTTATTTATTTATTTGACAGAGAGAGAGATCACAAGTAGTCAGAGGCAGGCAGAGAGAGAGGAGGAAGCAGGCTCCCTGCTGAGCAGAGAGCCCTATGCGGGCCTAGATCCCAGGACCCTTAGATCATGACCTAAGCCGAAGGCAGAGGCTTTAACCCACTGAGCCACCCAGGTACCCATTGTCAATTCTTTTAAAACAGAATCATATCTTATGCATTAAAAGTAGGCCTCCCTATTGTTAGCTCCAAAGCCCTTTGGAAGACATTTTTTCCTTAACTATGTACCTGGCCAAATCTTTAAATGCTAATGATAGGCTAAAGCAGGGGTCAGCAAACTGTGGCCCATAGGCCAATTCCCATCAGCTGCCTATTTTTGAAATTTAACTTTATTGGAACTCAGCTGCATCCATTCATTTATGTGTTGACTATGGCTGTGGCTTGCTTGCTGGTGGGAGTTGAGTAGTTGCAACAGGGATAATACGGAACACAAAGCCAAATTTTACTATCTGGCCCTTTACAGAAAAAAAGTCAGCCAACTCCTAGGGACATAGAATGCTAGGGACATAGAATATTCAGCCTGTAGTCACCCTCGCTCTATGCTATTCTGTTGCTTTGGCGAAGCTAGTAGACTGCCAGGGTCACCTTCGTTATGACCCTCTCCACCTATTCTCTTTCTTCCTTAAATAAAGACCCTCCTTGTTGGATCTCATAAATCTTCTGGACCTTGTATATCTCCTATAATATGTGAAAAATCAGCTCATACTAAACATTGTTCTACTCCCTGTTTGGAATCTACTACTAAGGCCAGGGCTTCTTGGCATTTTTTTCCTCCTCCCACCTCAGCTCCACCCTCCCAGTGCTCTAAAAGCTCCTGAAAGGGAGAGAAAGCAAGGGAATCTTGGCTTAGCTGAATGGGAATCAAGCCAAGTGAAATGAGAAGGCTAGAATTTCCGTAAGGCTCCTCCCTGGGCCATAAGAAAAACCTGAGTAAGAAACTACTGAGAAAATTATAGAGCAAAGTTTTCAATAAAGGGTTGTGAAGTAATTTTTCTAAACCATTGTTTAAAAAATTACCTTTCAGTGGACTACCTTGGATGCAAAGATGAATTATGTCCCCTTTCTGTCTATAGGAAATTTTACTGTAGAATTGTCATAGATGAGGTGGCCTTATAGGATAGAACTAAAAATGTAAGCAAAACAGCATTATAGAAGTGAGACATTTGGCTAATTAAATAATCCAATTATATTATTGGGGGGATTTTACAAGATATTTGTCACATCTTTATAATTAGTAATGTTTTTTTTTTTTTAAATTCTGAATGAATATTCCCTTTTGTGCCAAATTTTGTAATAACTTATAAATTTTTCCCCTTTAAAAGTTCTTCTATAAACATTGGTCCACTCAAATAGAAAACTCATTAAGTGACACTTAGAAACTCCATCTGGATGTTCTGGAGGCACCTACATACCATATGAACATATCATTATCCCACAGTCTCAGATCTAGCTTTCTTTGTGTATTTGCGATTCCTGAATAGCAAGGCCATCCCTCCACTGACTCTAAACACTAAAGTAGTTTCCTTCACTGGGAGGATTTCTTTAAACTTCCCTCTCCTGAACTAAACTACTTTGCCTTTTTGAGCTCTCACACTGCTTATACCTCCTTCCAGCAGAGAACTCATTACCATGTACTTTCATTTTCTGTTTATTTGTCCCTTTTCTCATCAGACTCAAGTCTTCTAGGATAGGGACTAGCAAATTATGGTAGATTCATTGTTTAGTATAAAGCATGAACCCAAATAATGAACTGCATTTATAAAACGTAGTCTTTATTTCATAGATTCATTAATTCAGTTAGTCAGATAAATATT
This sequence comes from Spilogale gracilis, assembly GCA_004023965.1. Classification (NCBI taxonomy): domain Eukaryota; kingdom Metazoa; phylum Chordata; class Mammalia; order Carnivora; family Mephitidae; genus Spilogale; species Spilogale gracilis. The sequence goes on along the minus strand of PITA01021324.1, from coordinate 6,580 downwards.
GGATCATGGGCGAGGCATCAGGCTTTGTGCTAGATGTGGCCAATGACTAAGGTGCAAAATCTGCACCAATTTCAGAAGAAATCAACTTCCATTCTCTTCTTTATAGTAGTTAACTTTTCCATGTGTACTTATTCTGTTCTGAACACTTTTATCTAAATATTCCACATGTGTTAACATACTCGATCCTCATAGCACAGGGAAATATTGTTGATTTTTAAACACATTTTATAGATGAGGAAACCAATGCATTCAATACAAAAGAAGCATATCCATAGTTATCTAGCCAGTAAGTAGCAAAATGGGCCTTAACAACAGGCATTTTGGCTCCAAAATCCATACTCTTCACCAAACTATCAATTATACTGTTTGTTAGTGACTTCTGTGTGCCAGTATTTTGGCTACCAGGCATACATAAGTTCATTAGACAGAAGAACCAGAAAAAATGACATTCAAAGAACTAAAAATAGAGCTAGGCTTCTGTCCAAAATAAACATCATTTTATATATGATTTATGTTATTTTTTAAATTTCATTGTGTAACCATGTACATAAATTTTAAAATGTAAAACATAACAGTTATGCAAGTTAAAATAATAAGAAGATATAAAATGTAAAATCCCATTATATATAAATAATATTTTTATTTTTTCACTTATTCTCTTTTAGGCCAGTATTGACCAATAGATTTTTTTAATATCATTTTTCCTTCAATTTTTGTATTGCCTAGTTTTCACTCAAAGAATGTGATATATTTAATTAGACTCTCACTTGTTATTCCTAATATTCTACTCTTAGAATCCTATAATTAATTTTCATGGTGTATCTTTTTCTGCTTTTGTATGTCTTTTCTGTCCCAAGAAACTAGTGTTCATATAAACATGTATCTGATATCAGCACCAGTCTTTCTAGAAATTGAAGATTTTGTATGAATGAATTCTACCAGTATAAAATTGAGTCATGACTTCTATCTTAAAATTCACAGTTGCCGTAAAATAATGAATTATAACTTGGGAGTCTACCCTGCCAGAGATGTCACATGAAGTATTTTTTTTTTCTGTTCTTTTAGCCCTTGCTTGAATATACTGATTACCATGCACTGTGTTCCCTCTTTGCTGTTAGTTTTGTTTGTTTGTTTGTTCAGATTTTATTTTTAAGTAATCTCTACACCCAGAATGGGACTCGAACTTACAACCCTATGATCAAGAGTCACATGCTCCACCCACTGAGCTAGCCAAGCACTCCTTTGCTGTTATTTTTTATTTATAGCTGTCAGATTACACTATCTTACTTATTAGCCTTTTCTTAAAAAAAATTAAAACTATATATACTATACCATAAGCCTACTAATGAACACTTTTCTACTTAAAAGATGCTTGAATTCAAGAAAGGATGACTGGCTTGTGAAGAGATCTTCAGATGTATCCAACAGTCAGTTCATGGTTTGTAAATCTTTTACTTGACTCTATTTTTGATCCCATAATAAATGTCTTCTGGCAGTGAACTTCAAGGTTACTTTTCAAGTATCTTGATGAAGTAATCATACTTTCTACTTTTTAGTTGTGCATTTCCATTTAATTTGCTGAGGGGTTGTTCTCCACTAATGAAGTAAGAAACACCAAATTGTAATTATCTGTTTCTACAGCTATCTATACATGTTATCACAGCATGGTCAGAAATTGGCTTCTTTTTGCAGCACTTTTCCTAATCTGGGCTGACAGCACTATACATTTACTTTTTTAATACCCTGAAGTTTGCGTCTACCCTCCCTCTTTCCTGGGTTATTCATTTATACACACACACACACACACACACACACACACACACACACATACATGTATATATGTATTTTAATTTTGCTCTGGCAAAAGCTGTTTCCCAAAAATGTATTTTACATTGCAGTATAATGCATGGCAGAAGTTATCCCTTTCTTTTCTTTTTTTCTCTTTCTACCCTAGCCTACATCTCTGTAGATCGCTACATTAGGTTTTTTGTTATTACCTTCATGACATTTGGTTTGTTATCTCTTTGATTAACTCATAAACATTGTTACCAAACTAAAAATTATAATATTTCTATCACATTAACCCATGCCTAAAAGTCTTATTTTAGGATGAAGTTAAAATGCTCTATGTTGCATGAGATGGTAGAGAGAGTCCTAGAGACCTCGATTGAAATTTTCCCTTTGTCACATAACAAAATTGTGATTTTGGATGAATTTCTCAACTTCTTTGAAGAACACTTTTATAGTCTGCATTATTATCTCTCCTTATAAAAGTACTAGAAAAAATAAATGAGATAATGACTAGGATATAGTAAAGTTAAAATTAGTATTTCCTCCCCAAGCATTCCCATGGTCTCATTTTTAATCCTCTCAGTATTCTTTAGTCTTACTAAACCTTTCCCAAATACAGATCATTCATTACATATTGTCTCAGCCTCTATGGCGAATGTGAAGGAAAAAATGGCAGTGTTTCCCGAACTTAAAAAGTTTGTTGTGCTTCCAGTCTCTACGAACACAAGGAAGTTGAAGCTCAGGGATGAAAGGGAGATTTGCAAAGAAGAAAGCAGGTCAGAAGCTAGATGGCAAAAGTTATTTGTTGAGATAAATTTTTCCTTATTTAAATAAATGGCTAGCAAGGATTTTTATCAAGATAATAACTGGGTGGAGGTGCCTGGGTGGCTCAGTTGGTTAAGCAACTGCCTTCGGCTCGGGTCATGATCCCGGAGACCTGGGATCGAGTCCCAAATGGGGCTCCCTGCTTGGCAGAAAGCCTGCTTCTCCCTCTCTCGCTCCCCCTGCTTGTATTCCCTCTCTAGCTGTGTTTCTCTCTGTCAATAAATAAAATCTTAAAAAAAAAAAAAGAAGTTGGTGAACACAGTGGGGAAAGGGGAAATAGACTAACAGCAAGACAAATACAAACAGTTGAACAGATTGGAGAGCAGTCTGGCAGGTAATGTTGACTTTGTGACTGATTAGATTGGAATGTGGGGTGACAAAAAGTCCAGGTTTAAGAATTGAATCACTTATTAGGTGAATCTTGTTTTGCTTTTCCATAGCATTTCCTTATCTCTTTGTGGGTGTTGTATTCTTAATCATACAGAACATGACATGGACTGGGGCACCTGGGTGGCTCAGTTGGTGAAGCATCTGACACTTGAATTTGGCTCAGGTTGTGATCTCAATGTCTTGAGATCCAGGCCTGGGGTGGGTTCCAAAATAGCTATGGAGCCTGCTTAAGATTCTCTGTCTCCCTCTGATCCCCCCCCTCCCCAACTTGTGCTTACTCTCTCTCCAAATCTCAAAAAAAAGGAAAAAAAAAGAACATGTCATGGAATTATTTACATGTGTCCAAATTCTCCTTTTATAATGGGATTGCTGACAAATGCTTGGTTGATAAGTAAATGCTTAAAAAGAGGAAAGCTGTTTGGAAGCAAGTGAGATCTTACGGATATCAGGTGCTCTCTATGATGTTATATAATCATCCAATCTCATTGAATAACACTGAATAATCAAGTATGCACACCTGTGATGAATAGAGTTACTTATTATACTTCAAGTGTTTTCACATCTCCATTTTCATCTATTTTGATTTCTTTACTCAGAAGGTTAAATTCAGCTGGACACTGCAGTCCTTAGGAGGGGGATTTCAGTCAGCACACACATAGAGGCTTGACCTTACTTTGTGAAAGAATGGAAATGTGACTATCACTCGGTCTGTCATTTCCATGTATTACTACCCTGTAAGTAGTGAAGAACATTTATCCAGCAAAAAATTATTTTATCTACCGTGGGCCAGGCACTATGTGGTGATATAAAGATGAATACAATGTAATCAGTAATCAACAAAAACCTTATACTGGCAGAGCAATAAGACAGAAGTAGATAATTATAATACAGTGGGGGTAATACAGGGATAGTTGACATGAATACATGCCAACTATCCCCATTCCCATTCATTGGCACAAGACAAGCACAAACCATCTCACAAGGCTATATTTCCTTTTGATTCTGGACTGGGCTTCACAACCTTTCAAATAGGCTACTTAATGTAACTGCTACCAATTTATTTTACATTGACATGTGAGTTGAAGCTTATTTACCATTAATATGTGATTCTTACTGTGGGAGGGAAGAAAACAAAGACCCTCTCTCCAATATTATTGACTCAATCAATTTCAGATAAGTAATTTTGATTTTTGATTCCTCTATTTTGTAAGTTATTTGTACTGTAACAGCTGGAGTCTTGATACAGCCATGTTAGCATAAATGCAAGCCTTACGAGACTAGTCCTTAGTAAAAGTAATACATCTTTTAAAGAAAAATCAGGTTTTATATGAAATACGTTGGGGCAGAGATAGTTAAGTAGAAGCTGTTTACTATATTTACAGAAAAATTTATGATCTATTACCCACACCCTTAGATTTTTTGTTTTCTGTGGAAACTGTACACAAGCCATTGGCAATACCCTCTACTTTATTTAGCATCTGTGTTTGGCATGCTTATCAAGTATCCTGAACTCCAAAGAATCTGGAAATGATTTTCATAGACTCAATAAAGATAGGTTAAGACAAAATATAATTTTGAGGTTGAATAGTCCAGGGAAAGAGATGCATATAGGAGTTGTGAGGAGTAGGGTTCAGAATTTAAAAACTAATGACCCTACAGTGTTAAGGGTTTTGGGAGAACAATGCCTAGTCCCTAGAAGGTACTCAAAAAATATTTACTTAATGTGGGCATGAAAATCTAATTTCAAGAATAAATATATAGAGCTTATTTTTCCTTAGATCTACAATTCAATCACTTTGCCAGCAAATAGGTTGGAATGGAGAAACTAAATTTTGTGTTAATCTTAACAATTCAGCATTCTCTAAGCGATGGATACATGGCAACTATAATTCATTCTGTATGGTTTATTTACTGAGTGAAGGGTTTTGTTATGTATGTGTCTTTAAAAAAAACTTGAATCTTGTGGCTCTCCAATATTGATTATATACCAGATGAATTGGAATCACTTAGAAAGTATATTAACAATGCATACGCTTGGAGGCTGTTCCCTATACATTAAGGCTTATTAGATCTAAGTTGAGTCATTTATATTTATTTGTTTTTTTTTTTAAAGATTTTATTTATTTACTTAACAGAGAGAGAGATCACAAGTAGGCAGAGAGACAGGCAGAGAGAGGATGAAGCAGGCTCCCCGCTGAGCAGAGAGCCTGAGGCAGGCCTCAATCCCAGGACCCTGAGATCATGACCTGAGCCAAAGGCAGAGGCTTTAACCCACTGAGCCACCCAGGCACCCTATATTTATTTTTAAATGCTCACCCAGTAACTCTAATGTGCTGCTAGCATTGAGATCCATCTCAGTAACTCAAATTGCCATTCCATTTATCACAGTGTCTCAGAGAGATCATTTGCTACTATTTACTCGAAATTTTGTGATGGAGATTCACTGTTTTCCACACACTTATTTTTACGAAACACTTTATTGGTTCTGGAAGGTTGTTTTGAATGCCAGCTTACAGAGAGTTATTAGACTCTATCAGTATGCTAAATAATATCTTGCATGCTGTAAAATCTAAAACAAATTGAGACAGTTTTTTGGGTGAAGTTTTATTTTAATTTATTTATTTATTTATTTTTATTGTTACTTAGATTTTTTTTTTCCAGTGTTCCAAGAGTCACTCCCCATTCCCCACACCCAGTGCTCTATGCAATAGGTGTCCCCAGTACCCACCACCAGGCTCTCCCATCCCTCTACCCCCCTCCCTCCAAGTCCCTCAGTTTGTTTCTGTGTCCAAAGTCTCTGTTGTTTCGTTTCTCTCCCTGGATTACCCTACTTCCCATTTACTTTCCTTCTCCCACTGTCCTCCAGGTTACCCCTCATGCACGGCAAGTAAGTGAAACCATGTGATCCTTGACTTTTTCTACTTGGCTTATTTCACTCAGCATAATCTCTTCCAGTCCGTCCATGTTGCTACAAAAGTTGGATAGTCATCCTTTCTGATGGAGGCATAGTATTCCATTGTATATATGTACCACATCTTCTTTATCCATTCATCTGTTGATGGGCACCTTGGCTCTTTCCACAGTTTGGCGATTGTGGCCATTGCTGTGATGAACATTGGGGTACATATAGCCCTTCTTTTCACTATATCTGTGTCTTTGGGGTAAATGCCCAGTAGTGCAATTGCAGGGTCATAGGGTAGCTCTATTTTCAATTTTTAAAGGAATCTCCACACTGTTTTCCAAAGCAGCTGCACCAGTTTACATTCCCACCAACAGTGTAGGACGGTCCCCTTTCTCTGCAACCTCTCCAACAGTTGTTGTTTCCTGACTTGTTAATTTTGGCCATTCTGACTGATGTAGGAGTGGTATCTCAGTGTGGTTTTGATTTGAATTTCCCTAATAGCTAGTGACGCTGAACATTTTTTCATGTGTCTGTTGGCCGTTTGTATATCTTCTATGGAGAAGTGCCTCTTCATGTCTCTTGCCCATTTTTTGATGTGTTCATCTTCTTTTTGGGTGTTGAGTTTGAGTAGTTCTTTATAGATCTTGGATACCAGCCCTTTGTCTGTAGTGT
>PITA01021323.1:0-32964 GCA_004023965.1 Spilogale gracilis | reverse complement strand
CCCATCACCCCCTCCCACATCCACTGACCACCATCACCCTGTATGTCCCCCTCTGTCCCCCACTGATTCCCCTTGCATATCCCCGGTATCCTGTTGCTCTCCAGGGAGACCCTGGAGCTGGTCTGCCTGGGGCCCGTGGCGAGCGTGGGGAGCCAGGTGCCCGGGTATGTGTGTCCTTCTCTGCAGCTACAGCTCCCTTTAGCATAGCTCTCCCCTCTCATTTCCGACTTCTGAGTCAATGAACTTAATGTCACCATCCAGGGTGAAGATGGCCGTCCCGGCCTGGAGGGACCCCGAGGACTCATGGTGGGTCCCCTTGGGGAAAGCGCCAGTGGTGTGGTTTCGGTTTCCTGCCTGTGCCCTCTCTGCCCTTGAGACACTGTCCGTAGCCCTCAGGCTCTTTTCATGTACTCTCTGGTCCTTTATCTCTCCTGTTCCCCTAGGACCCATTGGTCCTCCCCTGCCCCATACGCAGTCTCCCCACTTATGTCCCCAAATTCCCTTGGCTCACTATTGTCTTCTTCTCATATAGGGGCCCCCGGGTAGCCGGGGCGAGCGTGGGGAGAAGGTAAGGACATGGGAAAAGCCCCTGGGATGAGTGGGGGTCGGGGTAGATCTTGTAATTCAGGACCTGAAGCCCCTCAGGTTTGGAGAGATTGACATTCTTCCACCCAACAGGGTGATGCCGGAGCCCTAGGGCTAAAGGGTGACAAGGTGAGTGTGGGCATGGGGAGGGCAGAGGCAGGGACTAAGTGTCCTCTGGACTCCTCTGACTGCTCCCTGTCCACTCAGGGTGACACAGCCTTGGTTGTGGGGCCTCCAGGGCCGCGGGGTGCCAAGGGGGACATGGTGAGTGGGTCTGGCCCATGTCCAGACTGGGTCTCTCCTGGGTGTGGGAGGGGCTCCTCTGGGGGCTGGGCTAGGGGATCCGAGAGCTCAAGCTCAGATGGTGGGGACCCCTCCAGCCCCTGACCGTGACTTCTGGCCCCTGACCCAGGGTGAACGAGGGCTTCCAGGCATAGATGGTGACAGAGGACCTCGTGGAGACAGCGGGAACCCTGGAGAGAAGGTACAGGGAAGAGGGCGGGGTACTCTGTATGGGGTCAGGAGAGGGCTTTCGTGGGCTGTGGGGGCTCTGTTGAGGGCCTGTGAGGATAGGAGGGGAGGATGGAGAACTTTTGGGGGAGGGTCAGAGGGAAGAGGATTCGGTAGGTTGTAGTGACTCTGTGGGATGGCTGAGAGGATGGGGACTCTCTGGAGGACTTAGGGACCTCCGTGTGAGGTCACCAGGGGGTTCTGTGGAACGTAGCTCTCAGAGAGGCCCTTTGGCAACAGACAAGGGGATTCTCAGGTGTCAGGGATACTCCAGGTAGCTTTAGGGACCCTGTGGGAGGAGGGAGAGGCACGGGGCTCAGAGCCTGAGGTGAGAACTGAGCCCCACTGGGGTCACTGGGTGGGAGCAGCTCTGGCTAGCCCCCCTCACCTGGCAGGTTCCAGCCATACTCCAAACCTCCAGCCCGCTCTGGTCCTGACTGTGCCCCTCTCCCGGTCACACCCGCAGGGCACCAAAGGAGAGCCTGGTGACAAGGGTTCAGCCGGGTTGCTAGGAGCTCGTGGACTTACGGGACCCAAGGTCAGCCCCACCCCATAAACAGACGGGTCCACTCATCACACACATCTGTCTTGTGGATGTCCTCTGAACATTGGAGAGTTTCCAGCCTCCCTCACTTTCGGCCGCGTGTGTGTTCACATGGGGTCTATGTGCGGCCTGGGGGTCCCTGTGTGGTGTGGGGGACAGTCACACTGAAGGGCTGCCCTCCTCCCTCTGTGCTTCCCACAGGGTGAGCCCGGCACTGCAGGGATCCCAGGAGACCCGGTAAGATGCCCGGCTCCCACAGGGCCCCCGTCCTCATGTGGTGGTCTTTGGCCTTACAGTGACTCGTGCTCCCGTGGTGTTCTCGTGCTGCCTCGGGGGCCCCCACCTTCTCAGTAACTTCTGTGATGATGCCACCCACATGGTGACCGCAGCCCTTGGGAAGCCCTGCCCTCCTAGTGGCTCTGGCCTCCAACAATGACTCTTACCCCCTGATGTCCCCTGTTCCTGTCATCCAGAGCGATTCCCCTGGATCCCCCCTGACTTCCTTGACTTCATCTTGACCCCTCTCCTCACCAGGGATCCCCAGGAAAGGACGGAGCCCCTGGTATCCGAGGAGACAAAGGAGATATTGGCTTCATGGGTCCCCGTGGCCTCAAGGTGCAAAAGGGCACTGGATTTTTTTTTCCTGGTTGGGGCAGGGATGCTGAGGTTGGAGGGCAAGCTACCTGGGGTCGAAGGTCAGGCATCTAGGGTTAGATGTTGGGATATCTGGGGTTGAATGTGGAATATTAGGTTAGGGGTTAGAAGGTCAGGGGTTAGGGTGCCTGGGTGGCTCAGTGGGATAAAGCCTCTGCCTTTGGCTCAGGTCATGATCTCAGGGTCCTGGGATCGAGGCCCACATCGGGCTCTCTGCTCAGCAGGGAGCCTGCTTCCTCCTCTCTCTCTGCCTGCCTCTCTTCCTACTTGTGATCTCTCTCTTTGTCAAATAAATAAATAAAATCTTAAAAAAAAAAAAAGGTCAGGGGTTAGAGTGTCTGAGGCCAATTTGGAAAGTGGTTGCATGTTTAGGGGGTTATAGGGTGATGTGTCTGGAAGTCAACTTTTCCATCTGCTTTTTCCCTGCAGGGTGAACGAGGGATAAAGGGAGCCTGTGGCCTTGATGGAGAGAAGGGAGATAAGGTACAGAGGTGACAGGGATGTGGGCGGCTGCGGGGCCTGGGCCTATGTCTGACCCCTCCACCTCATGTCTGCAGGGAGAAGCTGGTCCCCTGGGCCGCCCTGGACTGGCAGGACGCAAGGGAGATACGGTAAGTGTGGGGCACCCGGGATGGGGAGAGGATGGGTGAGGCAAGTCCCAACTCTTGTTTCTCTTCTCTAGGGGGAACCAGGGGTTCCGGGCCAGTCGGGGGCCCCTGGGAAGGAGGGCCTGATCGGTCCCAAGGTATGGGGTCTCTCAACAGTGGATGTAAGGGGGTCAGAATGGGGCAGGGAAGATCATGGTAGGATGATGAGGGTTTCATGTCAAAAGAGTTGTGGAGGATTGGGACATTGGGGGAGTATAAAGTGACGTTGGTCTTGAGGTTTAGGTTGGGGTCACAGTGGGGATATAGAATTAAGGGATGAGAGGTGAAGTGGGAAGATGTGCATCAGGGCTAAGGGATCAGTGGGGGAGGTTGGAGTGTCCATATAAAGAAAATAGGTGGAATTAGGGCAGGGTCCTGGGATGGTAGGATCACAGGTGCTTGGTTAATGGAAGATTGTGGCCATTGGGCCAAAGGGCTCATGGCCATTGAGCTGAGGAGGCCAAGGCAGATGGTCTCTCATGCTTCTTTCTGTTCCCAGGGTGATCGAGGCTTTGATGGGCAGCCAGGATCCAAGGGTGACCAGGGCGAAAAAGGGGAACGGGTAAGTTGAGACCAAGGTCATGGTAAACTAAGGAGATTGCACTGTCTGAAAGTAAATCCCTCTTTGGGGGCTTTAGTCACTGACCCTGGCCTGTCTCTCCACAGGGGCCCCCAGGAATCGGGGGCTTCCCAGGTCCTAGGGGCAGTGATGGCTCTAGTGGTCCCCCTGGGCCACCTGGCTTTGTTGGTCCTAAAGGCCCTGAAGGACTTCAGGGCCAGAAGGTAAAGAGCTCTGACTCTGACTCCTGACCCCTGAACCTCCCTGACCCTTCCAACCTCACCGAACCGCTGATCCTGCAGCCCATCCCCAATGCCCCTGCCCCAATCTCTGGACCTATGATCTCCAACTTTCCTGACTTCTGACCTCCACTGTCTCTGACGGCTCATTCGGTCCTTGTGACTGATAGGGTGAGCGAGGCCCCCCTGGAGAGAGAGTGGTGGGTGCCCCTGGAGCCCCTGGGACCCCTGGAGAGAGAGGAGAGCAGGTGAGTGGTGATTCCTGGGCCTAGGGTCAGAGACCAGGGTGACCTCTGATGTCCCTAAGATCAGAGGTCACAGCCTGGACCCATCCGTTGTGCGCAGGGGCGGCCAGGGCCTGCTGGCCCCCGTGGGGAGAAGGGAGAAGCTGCGCTGACGGTAAGCCGAGACCTGGGTAGGCTGGGCCCCACCTCCTGCACCCAGGACCCCGACCCCCTGGGCCTGGGCCCCTGACTCAGTGCTGTCCCTCCATGCTCCCCGCATCATACGCCCTTTGTCTCTCCCGCGATCCATGGGTCCTTCACGATCCTTTGTGGTCTTGTGCTCCCAGGAGGATGACATTCGAGGCTTTGTGCGTCAGGAGATGAGTCAGCATTGCAGTGAGTGTGGTCCAGCCCAGAGCCTCCTGGGTCCCATTCCCACTCCATCCCAGCTCCCCTAGATGGGGCAGACAGGATCCCCAGAACTTACAGGGCTTGAGCAGTCAAGGAGATGGGCAGAGATGGACAGACAGGTGGAAGGACGCCTGTGCTTCAGGACAGACGTGCCAACAGGACTGTCCCATAGGGTCCCTAGCAGCCCAGTGTGGCCGTGCGTGGAGGGTGGAGTTGGGAACAGCCCAGTGGGCATCAGAGAGGGAAGCTCTGTCTCCTCCTGTCCCTCTGTGTGACTGTACCCATACCTTCTCCACATCCACCGATGTCTGACCCCCTTTCTCTGTCTCTGCTTTCCATCCATTCTCTCCCTCCATCGGTCTCTCTGTCCCTCTCTCCTGCGGTCCTTCTCTGTTCATCTCTGCCCTCTTGTGTGTGTCCTTCTGTCTCCCCGCCTCTGCCGCTTTTCCATCTTTATCTCTTACTCTCTGTCCTTGTTGTTCTCCCTGCCCTCTCCAGCCTGCCAGGGCCAGTTCATTGCATCTGGATCACGTGAGTAGTTTTGTGGTATCGTCTGCTCCCGGATCTTTCCTCATCCCAGGCCCTCCTGTGCCTATCACCTGGGTCTACTCAGCAGGGGCTTGGCTGGTGGCCACCACTATGACCCAAGGCCCTGTGCCCCTTGCTTCAGGGCCCCTCCCTAGTTATGCTGCAGACACTGCCGGCCCCCAGCTCCACCCTGTGCCTGTGCTCCGGGTTTCTCACGTGGAGGAGGAAGGTGAGGACAGCTGGACCAGGCATGGGGGACCATGCGGTGGGGCACAGACCCATGCAGCATAGGTCTTGCATGCGGGGCAATGCCATGTGCATAGGGGAGCACAGAGGGCATAGCACAGACAGCGCGCATGTGCGGGAGACCAGTGCTGCCCGCCCCGCCCCCAGGACCAGGGCTGGGCAGGGTGAACACGGCCCCACGGTGGCCTCGCTCACAGTACCCACCCTGTGTGCAGGCCAGGTGCCCCCTGAGGACGACGAGTACGAATACTCTGAGTACTCTGTGGAGGACTACCAGGTCCCTGAAGCTCCTCGGGATGGTGCTGGTGAGAGTGGGGGCTGGCCTAGAAGGGTTCAGGGAGGGGCGGCAGACTCCCAGTCCCTCCCTGATGGCCGTCGCCCCTGCTGACCTCCTGACCTCCACTGGCCCTAGACCCCTGCTTGCTTCCGCTGGACGAGGGCTCCTGCACGGCCTACACCCTACGCTGGTACCATCGGGCTGTGGCAGGTGGCACAGAGGCCTGTCACCCCTTTGTCTATGGTGGCTGTGGAGGGAATGCCAATCGTTTTGGGACCCGGGAGGCCTGTGAGCGCCGCTGCCTGCCCCACGTGGCCCAGAACCAGGGAACAGGTATGGGCCCACCCCTCCACCCCAAGAGGAGCCTGGACCCAGATCAGGTCCTGGTCGGGGTCCTGGGTCAGGAGCCCCCTCACATTGGGGGCGTGGGACAGACCGCCACATCAGGGAGCTGAGAAGAGGACCCAAGCTGTGGGGTCCCCTCCATGCTCCCTCCTCCAGGGACCTGAGTGAAGGTCCCCTGTGTGAGGTCAGACCCCACTGCTGTCATGCTCCTAGCTGTCCCGCTGATCCTCTGCCCAGTGCCTCTGTGGGGTTTACATGCTAGGTAAAGCCAGATGGCTGAAGACAGCTCCCCACTTGCCACGCCCCCCAGGTACTGCCCGGAGCTGAGGCCTGGATGACCAGCTGAGATTCAGCGTCCCCTGGAGGAGTCCTGCTGTCCCTCCCCTTGGTGCTAGAGGCCTGCGTGCACGTGAGCGTGCATGAGCGCGTCCGTTATTTCAGTGACTTGGTCCCGTGGGTCTAGTCTTCCCCCCTGTGGACAAACCCCCATTGTGGCTCCTGCCTCCCCAGCAGATGACTCAGTGTGGGGGTGGCTGTGGGCAGTGAGTGGATGTGACTGCATCTGTCCCTTGACCCAAGCCTGTGATGACATGGTGCTGATTCTTGGGGGGGCATTAAAGCTGCTGTTTTAAAAGGCCCCGTTGTGACTGTCTGGGGAGATGGGGGTGGCAGGGGTCAGGTTTTCCCTGGGAGGTCAGTGCTATCCTGCATGGGTGCAAAGTCGCTCTGTCTGGCCCTGGTCACTGTCCTGTGACCCTCAGTCCCCAACTTGTCCCCTGAAAGGAGTAGACTGAGTGGGGATTGAAGACATGTCCTCACGGCCCCCCAGGAAGGGATGAGTCAGAAGTGGGGGGCTGCTTCATGCCAGGGGCCATGCCCCAGCTCCTACCTCAGGGGGCTGAGAGAGATAAATGGGCCCTGAAAGGGGCAGAGGGCCGGACCACAGCCCCGCACTGCCTGGCCCCACCTTGCCCAGAGGAGACTGCTGCTGGTAGGAAGGGGGTCGCTCTGGGAGGGATGGGCGGGGCTTGGGGGCTGAGTGGATCTGGGATTTGGGTTGGTGGAGGTCTCTGGACCTGAGGGGGCCTGGAGTCTCTGGCTGCTTCTCTACCTTGAAGACCCCATTCCTGCTCTTCTTTGTCTTCGATCTGCGGCAAGCTCCCTCAGAACTCAGGCTCCCCTTTTGCCTGTGTTCTCTCTGTGTCTTTGCATCCTTGTTTTTTAAAAGATTTTATTTATTTATTTGAGAGAGAGAGGGAGTATGTGCATGAGCAGGGGGAGGGGCAAAAGGAAAGGGAAAAGCAGGCTTCCCCCGGAGCAGGGAGCCCAATGTTGGGGTTCCATCCCAGGACTCCAGGACCATGACTTGAGCCAAAGGCAGATGCTTAACTGACTGAGCCACCCAGGTGCCCTTCTGCAGCCCTATTTTTATCATGTTGTCTGGGTCTGGGGTAGTGCCAGCCTCTTTTTCTTCCAGTCTCCCTCTATTTTGGTTTGCCTCCTTTCTCTCTCTCCCTCCTCTCCTTTCCCTCCCCAAGTGTATCTCTATCTCTACATCTAGATTTAGCTATGCTCTCTTTATCTCCTTGGCCCTGCTCTGTCTAGCTCTGTCTTGATTTTCTCAGTCTCACTGTGGCTGTCTTGTCCTTTCATCTCTGTCTCTTCTATCTCTCTCTATCCCTTGCCTGGCCTCTCTAATCTCTCTCTGTCTCTTTCCCTCTGTCTCCCTCTCTGTCTGTTTTCCCCAGCTGTCTCTGTCCATGCATCACAGCTGCCCAGAGCCCCTGCCCTGAGCCTCTTTTCTCCTCACAGCCTGACCACGCGATGACCAGGTGGGCTGTGCTGGTGCTGATGGTCCTGACATCGGGCAGGGCCCTGCTTGTCCCTGCAACCCCTCTCCCAGCCTTCCAGAGCCCTCCCCAGGCCACTCCCCACCCCATGGCCTCGGAGAGTACCTCGGCTGGCGCCACAGGCCCCACCACTGCTTGGGGCCACCCCAGCCCTGGCCCCCGCCCGGGCCCCCGCATCACCCTCTCGCTGGATGTCCCCATTGGCCTCCTGCAGATCTTACTGGAGCAGGCCCGGGCCAGAGCTGCGAGGGAGCAGGCCGCCACCAATGCTCGCATCCTGGCCCACATTGGCCGCCGCTGAGCCGGAGGGCTGGGGTCACAACGGGGCCACCCCGGATCAGTAGACATGGAAGGTGGTGGCAGAGCAGGACAGTACTACATCTGGGCACGGGGCACCTGGCCACCGCCCTGGGGGGTCACTGCCAGGTGGCATCATGTCACAGCCCAGTGCCTCTCAGAGCCACGGTATGTCTGGACAGCCTGGACATCGCCGGATTGGGGGGCCGCCAAGTGGAGTCTTGCCACACCCGGAGCCCCGCAGACTTCCACTATGTCTGGACAGCTCGGATGCTGCGGTGGAATGGCACTGCTGGGTGGAGTCTCGCTGGGTCTGGGTGCCCCGGAGTCAAAGAACATCCCGACACTCAAAGTGCTTACTCCTATGCCACTTTTAGGAAGCTCAACACAGCAGCCCAACATGTTATCTGAGACCAGACCTGCGGGTCTGCCCTGCCCCCCAGGGGTCACCACACAGGGGGTGCCAGTGGAAGGTCACATGCATGTCTTGTACTCCCCAAGGCAGCAGCCACCTCAGATCGGGGCCGTCGGGGCATCTCCAGGCACGGGTGGCCAGATGTGGGAGGTCTGTGGCTGCGGCGGCCTTGCCTTGTGGCAGGCATATGCGTGCACGGTGGCCGCACGTGTGTGGTTCTGACAGCTGTGACCACGTGTGGGCAAGGTGAGGGCCTGTGAGAGGGCTGCAAGGAACAGCGGCTAGTCCCCCAAACCAACGTGAAACACGCTCAACGCACAGCCGGGCGCTGTCCCACCCACATGCCTGCACACCCAGCTGTGGCCCTTGGACATGTGTGGCTCAGGCTGCTGGCACTCCAAACCAGCCCTGCGCCTCCTTCATCAAACTGTCCTGAGCAAATGTGCTCATCTTTCCAAGCCTCAGCTTCCTCCTCCATAGAGCAGAGTGATGCCACAGGCTTCTCGTGAGCAATTGGTGACGGTATACGTGAAGTTTCTGGCATGCAGGAAAGAGCTCAATAAACGTAGCGCCTGGACAATGGGATGAACAAGGATCATAGTCATGTGCACCCAGGCAGGGACGTCAAGCACTGAGTCACGGCTGGCTACGCTGTCCCTCTACCCTCCCCTCCGCCAACCTCTGCCCTATTTCACCCACCTGGTCCCTCAGTGTGGAAGAAGTAGGTTTTCCCTAATCTCACACTGCCTCACATGTGTGGGGCTTGGGGGCTAGGCCGTTGTGGGGCTAGAGATGGGACTGACCTTCTGAACAGTGTGGACAGGCTTGCCTGCAGATGGGGCAGAAACTCTAGGTAGTGTAGACAGCTCTGGCTAGAGACAGGGGCAGACCCTGGGCAGTATTGACGCGGGGCAGGAGTGCAGCTGCCTGGGGTGGGGGCACTGTGGATCTCTCAAGTGGTGAGCAGCCCTGGGGGGGCGGGCTCAGGGCGGGGCTGGGAAGGCGGGGCCACACCGGGCACACCGCGGTTCCCTTAGAGCCCGGAGGGCGGGGCTGCCCGGTTCCAGGCTGCAGGGGGCGGCGGCCCGGCCCGGGGCCAGTTCGCTGGCAGGATGGACACAGGCGAGGAGGGAGGCAGCGCCCCGACGGACCCCGGGTCAGGGAGCAGCAAGAGGGGTAGGCACGGCGGCGGGGAGAGGGTGGAGGGGATTGGGGGAAAGACCAGAGCGCAGTGGGGGTGGTGCTGGAAGAGGTGTGAGGGTGTTGAGGGGTCTCTCTAGGTGCAGGCAAGCTTTGAGGGGGCATCAGCCTGTCAGTGGCAAGGAGAAGGGGGAACACTGTCGCCTTGCAGGGGAATGGGGGGGGCTGGGCCAAGGGGGAACTATAAATAGCTTCTTCCTCCAGCCCAGTGAGAGGGACAGGCAGCTGGAGCTCGCCTGAGGCCCTCCTGCTCTGCCCTTTGCTGGCCTCCAAGGGGTCATGTCTGTCCAGGTCCCCCCTCAGGGGTCACACATCATTTTGAGGAGGCCCAGAGCCTCATCTGGGAAATTTTTCATATGAAGTGGCTTTAGCCCTTAAACCAGCATTTCTAGGGCACCTACTGTGTGCCTCGTGTGGGTCCTGAGCTGCTCGAAGCACCTACTGTGTGCTCTGTCCTGGTCATGAACCTCTCTGAGCCCTTACTGTGTGCCTTGGCTGGCCCTGAGTAACACTGAGTACCTACTGTGTGCCCTGTGCCAACCTGGAATCAGTAAGTGCCGACCACAGTTCCCAGGCTCCATACTTGGGAACCTCCCCTTTCCCCTGCCACCAGGACTCTGGGCCCAGGGAGATACCAGGGATCATCCTTGGCTTGAAGTGGCCAGAGGAAGCTGGAACTCCTGGGAAATCCCTGAACCTCCCAGTGGCAGCAGACCGGAGAGGAGGAGGGAAATAAAGGGGAAGGGAGGCAGTAGAGAGCAGCAGGCTGCTGCAGCAGGCCTGTCTCTGTGCAGGCTGAGTTGTCAGTGTGTGCACACATAGGGCTCTGTGTGCATGCTTCCATGCACGGGCGTGTGGGTCTGTGTGGCCTTTGCTGAGGTCCCTGGGCCTTTATGCTGCAAAGTCTGGCCAGGACTGACCAGCACATACAGGGATGGGGAAGAGTTTGAGCAGTGAGAACTGAGGATCTAGGACTTCAGCCGCCCTATAACTTGCAGCCAGGAACACTGGAGGGAGGTCCAGTGGTCAGTGCAGAGGGCCAACCATGGCCAGGCAGGTTCATAGAGGACCAGGGAGGCTGAGCCCATAGTCACACACCAGTGTCTGTGACATCCCAGTACACTTTCCATCCCAACACTTTGGGATGGCCCCAAGGAGGGAAAAGCCATGAAGGCTGGCTGGTCTGTTGGGCATCTACTGACACTGGGGGAGCAGAAAGCCAAGAGAGCACTGGAGGGAACAAACCAGAGGCCGGGTGTTGGGGTGGGAAATGTGGTGACGTGGAAGATGCGGGAAGGGAGGCTTTGACGGGCTAGGAGTTCATCTGAGTCCATCCTGCACTGTGGGCTGGCTCTGTGACCCTGGGCCCTGCTCCCCTGCCTCAGTTTCCTACTCGAGAAATGGGCAGGGAGATGAAGAATATTCTTAGAGCACAGGTAGACTCTGGCCTTGGGAAGGAGCCTCACACTCCTTCTGCCAGTAACCTGTGTCCTCCCCCTGGATATGGGGACTTGAGAAGGTGTGTCTGGGTCAGCCCAGGGTCAGACTGTTTGGGGAAGAGTGGGAGGTACAGAGCCGCAGCTCTTCCTGGGAGGCGAGGCTCAGACTGTCTGGCCGTGGGGACAGTTTCCTCGAAATGACCCTGGCATCCTGCCCTACTCTGGCTGCCCCCTGCCCAGGCTTTGACTAACATCCTGGGAGGGCTGAGGAGGAGACCGGGCAGGCCGGAGGAAGTGCTGGGTGTCTGTGGATGCTAGAGCATGTAGCTTTTGCAATGACTGCCGGGGGTTGGACAGGGTGTGGGCGGGTGGTGACAAGGTCTCTGAGGTCAAGATGGCCCCAGAATGGCCTTAGCAGTGGCTAGATGGACGGCAAGGCTGGCTGTGTCAGGAACAGAATGAGTAGGCTTTGGAGAAGTAGGAAAGTGGGCGGGTTGTCACAAGTCCTGCTCCTCAGGACCTGCCTAGGGGTGTGTTCAGAGCTGCCTCTGCCTGAGGTGGGGGTGGGAGGGGTGTGGACACTGCAGAGGAAGGATGAAGGAGGAAGTGCTCGACTCTGGCTGGGGCAGGGCATTCTTCCTGGGGCAGGTGGCTAGAGCTGGTTTCAGGGAGGGTCCAGTTGGGCTTCTGCCTCCTGAACCTTCATCTCCTGTGAAGCGGGCAAGACATCTGCATCAGCGTTATCTGCAGGGTCCTTGCCAGACTCTGATGTGCTGGGTGAAGACAAGTGTGTGGCAGGGAGGTCAGAGGGAGGGGGTGCTGCAGCTGGGGTGCACTGGGCGGAGCCTTGTTCTCCATGCTGCGAGCCCTGACTCCTGGCTGGACAGGCTTTGGGCAGAGAGAACCTGAGGATGCCATGAGCCTGCCTGGGGGTTTTGTGGAGGACATCGCTAGAGGGCAGTGTGACCCAGGTGTGAGTGGGGGGCCCCAGGACTGAAAGTGTCAGAAACTTGGAGAAGTTGGGCTGAGGAGACAAAGAATGACCCAGGGTTCCTGAACTTCTGGATTTCTCCCCTGCCCTTTGCTTCCACTGCATTCTTAGAGACAGGAGGGAGATAAGTAATATAAATGATATCACTAATGTGCTTCAGCATGAATTTCTCAGACACTGACACATTTTAATCTATACCAGATCCTGTAAGGTTAATGATGCCCACATTCTATTTTCCTGATGATAAGACGGAGGATCATTTTTAAATATGCAAATTTACAATTTAATTGGTAAAAATGAAATCCTGGAAGAAGTAAGATACTGCCAGGGCTCAGTGAGTGAGTCCCTAGGGAACTTGGTTAAAAGGTTCTGCTCACGTGCTCCGGGTGGGCTGGAGTTTAGCCTGAGTTCCCCAGCAGCCAAGGTAAAGAGAGGAAACAATTTTGTGATGTTCCTGTCCATGAGATAAAAGGTTTTCCAGCGTGGTTGAGCCGGTCACTCCAGTGGGCGAGGAATTGTCCTGGGGCTCGAGTGGGTCGGGATGTCTGGTTGGGGGACGTAGTGGTTGAAACTGGCATAACGCAGGGGCCGCCAGCCTGGTCCTGACCAACTGAGACCTGCGGGTCAAGCAGGCGCAGCCCCTTGGCATGCAGATCCCTCCCTCCTGGCCCCCCCCCATCAGTGGTAGCAGTGAGCTGAACCCGGGTGCCTAGGGGCAAAGCTATGCAAGGTGAGGCGGTGGATGAGGCCGATGCAAATCTGCGCGGTCCCGTCGGGTGCGCTGCGCTGTTGCATCCCCGGCAGGCTCGGCACTATCGAGGCCTTGAACCTGTGGGGAGCTGGGCATGCGCGTCCTCGGTCCCCGCGTGAAGGGCGGGCCCGTTGGGTCCAAAACCCGCTGATAGGCGAGTTGGGCATGCGTGGTCGGAGGCTGGGGCCCTCTTCAGTTGGGGTGGGGCCTACTCGTCCTGGGGCGGGGCCTGCGGGGAGTCCCAGTGGCGTCTCCGCGGCTCGAGGAGGGGCGGGGCCGAAGGGCGGGGTCTCCAGTGGCCCGAGGTGGCCTGGCAGCTGGGTCGGAAGCCGCTGCAGTCCGGGTATGGCGTCCCCACGGGAATTGACGCAGAACCCCTTGAAGAAGATCTGGATGCCGTATAGCAATGGGCGGCCCGCTCTGCACGCCTGCCAGCGCCGTGGTGAGGCGGGGTCCGTGGAGGAGGGGAGGCTGGTGCACCGGGATGGGTGGATCTGGCGGCCTGGGCAGTAGTCTCGCACGGAAAGGGAGCCAGGAACAGGT
This sequence comes from Spilogale gracilis, assembly GCA_004023965.1. Lineage (NCBI taxonomy): Eukaryota > Metazoa > Chordata > Mammalia > Carnivora > Mephitidae > Spilogale > Spilogale gracilis. Next base: position 19,709 of record PITA01021323.1, on the reverse strand, counting down.
GGGGAACCGCGGACAGGTGAGGCTGCCGTGACTGATGGTAGGGGAGCAGGGCCGGTCGAGGGCCAGGCACAGGTGTGGCAGAGCCAGGGGCGGAGACAGGTATGTGGCCCTCGCTGAGGCCAGATCTGGCTACCATCACCTCCAGGAGGCACCGGCCCCTTCTCACCCCAGTCTGTACCCACCAGGTCAGGCCCCAGGAGGATTTGGAGCCTCCCCCAGCCGTTCACTCCAGGCCAGAGAGTGTGGACGTTGTTTGAGCTGTGTTGGCCTTATGGAAATTGCTTGACCTCTCTGAGCCCAGATCAGAGGCCCACACGTGGGCCAGTCCTCCAGTGGGAGAAAGGGGCCTCTTCGCCTTAAGTACCCGCATCTGGGGTAAAACCAAGCTTTGGGAGGAATTTCAGGGAAGTGCATCTGAATTGAGGATGGAGAAGGTGAGAACACTCTCATATGGACCTGTCTTTGTGTCCACGGGGGTGTGTGCGCCCGGGTGGGGTCGTGGGTGAATGGTAAAGTGAGAGGGGGAAACGTCCAGGAGACATGCTGAAATTCGTGGAATTGTTAAGGAATTGTGAAGGGGCTCGCCTTTCCTGGGATCCTGGTGTTTAATCCACTTTACTCGACTTTTTGCTTGTCCTTAAATGAGCCTGCAACCTCTTATTGCCAAAAGAAACAAAGGGGTTTTTTGTTTGTTTGTTTTAGGAGTAGCAAACTTTATAATGAATTTGCAAGTTGGCAAGGACCTCAGAGAACATCTAGTCCAACTTGTGGTATAGATGTAGAAATGGAGATCAGGAGATTGTGTGATGTGCTAAGGTCTCTCTGTACTCCTTGACCTCTGTGTGGGCATGATAAGGGAGGAGAGAGTGCTCTGTTCTTGTTTTGCTTTGAGGCAGCCTCGGGGTCCTGGCTTTGACCCAGATGTGAGTCCTGTGGGTGGGCTGTGTGTATCTCTTACCACACTGGGTCCTGTTAGGGGGTGGTCATGGTCTTGACCGGGCATTTTGGTGGGTCACGGCTCTGACCATGATGGGTCCTGGTAGGATTCTGAGGTGGTGATGAGACTCCTAGCCCCGGGGCTATGGCTTTCCAGTCAGTACTCAGTCCTGAGATGCAATGGCAACCACCTAGCGAGCCTTCCTTCTAGACTTTTCTGGAGGGACCGAGGCCAAGGCCCCTTGCTCTGGTGCTTCTAGCCAGTCTGTATTGTCCTAACGAGAGGGTGGCTGCTGTTATTACACAAAGAGGCAGAAGTTGGAACCTGGGCTTTGAAGGCAGGAACACTCAAGCTGCATTGTTGCTCAGCTGTGTGACCTTGGGCAAGGAGCTGACCGTCTAGGCCCCGGGTTCCTCATCTGTGGGATGGAGACAGTCATCGGCCCTGCTCCCAGGAGCTATACTATGAGCCTCTTCACGAGGAGGAGATGCTTGATAAGTGGTGGCGGCTGGTGCTGTCATTTAGTCGCCACCATTCTTTGCTTCTCAGTCCCTCAGAGTTGGGAACTGAAGCATCAGCTCTGAGCCAACCCCCATTCCAGATGGCAAAGATGCTGAGACCCAGTGTGGAGGGGACTGTGTTTCTCCAAGCTCCAAGGATGCAGTGAAAATATGGCTCCAGCCTGAGCAGAGGGGCTTGTGCATGGCACTGTCTCAGGGTGTTACAGTAGGTGAGACTCTGGAATGGCCCAGCACAGGAGGGCTTCCTGGAGGAGGAGGCACCCAAGAAGCCAAAGATGAGACCAGCAGATTGTATGGGGGTTTGGGCCCCAGGTGAGGGCCCCTGAGTTTGCAGCAGGGAATAAGCCATGAGTGAACATGGAATATGTCTGGGCAGCACCCCCAGTCCCCAGAGCCTGTGTTCATGTAGCATCTTGCCCCCTACATGGTAGATTTATAACTCAGTGGAAGACCACAAGGACAGGTGAGGACCTAGGGTGTGCGATGGGTGGAATGATCACAGGGCTATATAGAGAAGAGGATATGGGGCCCATGGCTGGCCTGTGCTGTGTAGTGGGTTGTCTTTGGAGTCTAGTCCCTGGCCACTGAGGGCACTAGAGTCTGCCAGGCTGTGTCTCTTCCACCCCTACTCTCCATTAGCAATTCTTCCTTTCGTGAAATTCAAGCTACACACGAGGGCCTGGAACCTGTTACCTTCTTCATCACTGACCCCTCAGCTCAGTCCTGGACGATTCTGGGGGCAGGTGGGACAGGGGCCGAAGAAAGGACTCGGAGCATGCCAGAAAGAACAGCACTTGTGATAGCTTTTATTAACAATAAGGTAGCAAGGACTTTTTGGCTAAGGACATGACTGGAATGAGTACGGGACCATAGAAGAGATGACCTTCTGTCCCCTATGAACAGGACAGTGATGCCAGGTTGCTTTTTTTTTCTTTTTTTTTTTTTTTTAAGTTTTCCCTTCCCCAGCTTGGCCCAAGGAAGTGGGAGCAGGTGCAGTTCTGGAACCTTCTCCAGGATTTGTGGCTGCCCCTGAGGTGGCCCACCAGAAAGTTATTACAGGATAGCACCAGGCTTGTCTCGGGCTTCTTGATTCGTAGGGCTCTTTGGGGCCGTTAACAAATTGATAGGAAAAGAAACCAGTGGGGTACGTTGAATGGACATGTCTGCAAATCTTCTGCACATAAGCCTCATGTTCTGCTGTTTAATTGCCCAGTGCTGAGGCTCTCGAAGGGCCCAGACCCCCAGCTCCCCTCATGCATATGCTCTCTGTTCAGGCCCCATAGTGTGTTCCCTCTTGTGGGCCTCAGTTTGTAATTCCTCGTTTGCTAGCTTGCTTATGTTTTGCTGTTGTAAGCAGAGCTATTGCAAATACACTTGTACTTTGAGCTTTTCTGGGTCATTTCCTTGGGAGCTTATCTTGAGGAACAGCGTTGATAGGTAATTTATTGCCCTTGTTTTGCTCCCAGCCTTGGTTGACCACCCTGCCTGCCCCCAGCGGGTGGCCATGCATGGGGCCAGGGAGGGGATCCTGTCACCACACACTCAGGGAGGAGGCCAGGGTTGTCTCTGGGAAGACAGGAGATGTGAAGAGGGGATGTAGGACCCCACTTCTGAGGTTGTGGGAGAGCCCTCCAGGGAACAGTGGGAAGGAGGGGAGCAGGCTGGGTGTGCAGGCTTCCCCTGTGCTTAGTAGCTAACTCACTGCCCTTTGGTTGCTTGGGAGCCCCGGCCAGCAATGGTGCAAATAGCACAGGCCCCAGTGTCGCTGGCCCTCAGGATGCAGGGCCTTGCTTAACTTGCTTTTCTCTCACCTTAGCCAATGCTGAGGTTTTTCTGCAAGTTCACTCTTGCTCACTGTTGGCCTGTGTTCTGTGGGATCCTCTCCTTCTCTCCTCTGAGGCTCACAGTGTGGGTCACATTTGCCAAAAGGTCAGCTGCAAGAGGGCTGCAGCCCCCACTGGCAAGGAGGGCCCTTTGCTTCTCTGCCGGGCCTGCCTGGAGACGGACAGGTGCCTCTGCCCGCCAAGTCCCAAGGGCAGTGGGTGCCGAGGTGCACCTGCGTCTCAGGTGGGCAGGTGGCACTGCTTCCCAGACGTGCTCTGGCTTTTACCTGGAGATAGTGTAAGGTCTCACTGAGCGATTCTCATCCCATCCGACGCGTGAGGACACCAAGGCTCAGAGTTGCCTGTCATTGTCAGAGTCCAGATAGGAACTCAGACCTGACTCCTGAGCCCCAGGCAGGGCTGCCCTTGGGACCTCTGTGCTCAAGCTCCAGGGAGGGGTAAGGCCCAGCAAGCTGTCCAAGTAGGGCTACCAGGAGAAGGCCCTTGCAGAGCCCTGGGGGCAAAGGAGGGACAGTGACAGGTCCCCACATGGGCCATCAGTCTTTCTGCTGTGGTTTCACATGGTCCACGTGCTGGAGATGGTGAAAGGGAAGCTTTCTAAGGTTTCTGTGTCAAGACCACCCTGAAAGCTAAGCCTGGTCAGTGAGGCTGATAGTTCTGGTGCCTGTGCCTATGGGCCAGGGTTTGGGGGTGCTGTGTCCAGACCTGTCCCCACCTCTGGCCTTGGCAGCTGCTCTGGCGGGGGGCTCTGACCTGGCGGCACGTGGGATGGTGGCAGGTGGGCTGTCTGAGGGATGTTCCTGTTGGTCTGGGTCTCTGGTCTCAGCCCCTTGTGGTGCTCACCTTGGGGGATTTCGAGAGGCCGGTCCCCCCAACCCCATAGTTATTGAGCAGCAACTCTCTGCCAGACTGCGTGATCCTGAATGGCTCAGAGGCTCCAAGTGCTCAGGTGCAAGGGGCAGACTCATGGGTGGGGTGACCAGGATCGAAGGAGCGTGCGGAGTGGCGGGGGGGTACCATGGAGGTGGCTGGGAGGTAAGGCTCACCGAAGCTTTTGAGCCGGGCTTTGTACGGGATGAGGCAGAATTCCCAGCAGGGAGGGCAAGCAGTGGAACTATGCCAGCAGGAAACCTGAAAGGCTGTGCAGGTCCGGGTGTGGATTCCGGGAAGACGGGGGGATGTCGACTACCCCTTGGGCTTTGGCTCTGTCTGCCTGTTCGTGCAGGGGTGGGGCAGGTCCAGCTTCCCGGTGCCCATCAGGATAAGGCGCTGACGAGAGTGTGCCGCAGCTGCTGGAGCCCAGACAGGCCTGGGCAGTGGAGTTATGCCAGTGGTGGCTTGAGACCAGGGTCCGAGGCCAGGAGGCCTGGCAGGCCCATCTGATGTCCTGTGGCGGGAGCAGAGGGAGGGGCCCACTGGGAGGCATCCCAGCCCTTTTCTGACACTGCCTCCTTGCCTTTCAGTTTGCATGACCAACTGCCCAACGCTCATTGTCATGGTAGGCCTGCCCGCCAGGGGCAAGACCTACATCTCTAAGAAGCTGACGCGCTACCTGAACTGGATTGGTGTGCCCACTCGAGGTGAGACTTGGCCTTGGCTTCGCAGGGGGCCTTGGGGCTCTGTGGGGGAGGGGAGGGCAAGAGAGGCCTGAGGTGGGTCAAGGTCAAGAATTGGGGAGGGCTGCTGTTGGGTGAAAGCTGAACCTTTCTTTCTCCCAGAATTCAACGTTGGCCAGTATCGCCGGGACATGGTCAAGACGTACAAGTCTTTTGAGTTTTTCCTTCCGGACAATGAAGAGGGCCTGAAGATCAGGAAGTGAGTGTGTGTATGTGTGTGATTATGTGTGTTTACAGTGAAGACCTTGGAGCCCAGGTGCCCACCTGCTCCTGAGCCCTGACCTTGCTCTGTCCCATTGAGCTGTGACCGGGCTGTTCTCCTGACCTCTCAGGATGTGGCAGGGTTGGGGATGTGTTGGATATGGGGACAATGGAAGAGGGTGTAAGGCCTCTTTTTTTTTTAAGATTTTATTTATTTATTTGAGATAGAGAGAGAGAGAGTGGAGGGAGGAGAAGCAGACTCCCTGATGAGCAAGGAGCCTGACGTGGGGATCGATCCCAGGACTCTGAGATCGAGGCCGACACCCCCTGAGCCATCCAGGCACCCCAGGCACCTGAGCCATCCAGGCACCCCAGGCACCTGAGCCATCCAGGCACCCCAGGTGTATGGCCTCTTGGGGCTGGGCCTGCCCTGGGATTTATGAAGCCTTAGTAAGGACATGGTATGAGAGAGGAAGATGGGGCTTCAGAGAGATGGAGGAGACTTGGACAGGGCAGATCATGGGCCGGCTGCAGAGACCTCTCACGTGCTTACCCCAGGCCCTCCACGGGCATGGGCTCTGGTAAGGAGGGGGCTCCGAGTGGGTGCAGGGATGTGACAGAGTTGGAGAGGCACTACCTCCTGGCACCTTCTGACAAAGCTAGGATTGGGCCCAGAACTGTGCCCTTCCTTCCCTTGCCCTGGGATAAACCATATGTTTGGCTTGTGTTTGGCCTATTCCTCGGCTTTGCTTTCCCGCTGCTCAGACTTCACCCTCCTGTTCTCATTCATGAGATGGGAATTTGCCCATGATACCCTACCTCCTCCCCTCCCTGCCCCATTCAGGCTTAAACCAGGAACACCAACTGGTGGTCTGAAGAGCTGTGCTCTTTTTGGCAGATGCCAGCTAAGGGATCAGGAAGCTTCCCTGCCCTTGCTCTGGGTTCTGCCACTTTGGTAGCGCATTTAGCAGAGGTTGGCCCAGCTCTAGGCACCTCCCCAAATCAAGTAGAGCTCCAGGCCTGAAGGTCCAGGGTTATTGCTCAGGCCTAAATACTAGGCTGCCTGCTCCCGCCCGGGCCACCAGGGGGCAAGAGCTCCCCATTGTGGGGCCTGGCTTGGGGGCGGGGAGGGGGGGCGGAGGGGGGGTGAGTAGCAGCAATGGGAAAGGGAAGGGGAGTCTAGAGTCTAACCTTCAGGCCTGTGGCAGAATTGTGGGCAAAACTCAAGGCCAGACCCTCTGATGACCCAGACAAAAGGGAAGGGACTGCTCTTTGAACTCCTGCTGTGTGTTGGGCACATGCTTCCCATTTTCACACCTCCTGCCCATTTTACAGGTGAGGAAGCTGAGGCTCAGGAGTCTCACACAAGACAACAAATTACTGCCCAGAGTCCAGACTTGAATCTAAGCCCATGCCACCAAAAACTGTCGTGTCCATCTTCCTAGTGTTACCTAGTTAGTAGGTCAGAGGTTGTGTCTGGTGCCAATTCTACAACTTCCAGCTGTGGGCACCCACTAGCTATTTGCCGTCCCCTGCATGGGGCCGGCGGTGTCACCTCACCTCCCCAGATGCGGAGGCAAGGTCTGAGAGTGATGGTGCTGCTTGGGATCACGCTGGGCTGTCTGAATGCAGAGTGTGGGAGGGGTAAAGTCGCTGGCCCTGCTGGCACCCACCGGTAATTCTGCTCAGGCCTCCTGTCGAAGGTAGGAGTACTGGGGTGAATTCAGATGGGGACACCCCGACTTGGAGAGGCTGGGGAGCTAGGCCAGGGTGGCCCAGCTGGAGCAGAGGCCGCAGCAGGAGAAGCTGAGGGTGGGTTCACGGGTAGGCATGCCCTCTGGCTGTCCCTAGAAGCCCTCCCTCCTGGATGGACAGGCTGGCTCTGGCCCCTGGGCTTCAGGACCATTTCCCAATAACCAGCCCCAAATGTCCCACAGGTAACTGGCAACATAGAAGGATCAGATTTTTTAAAATGGGAAGTCTGGAGGCGCCTGGGTGGCTCAGTTGGTTAAGCAACTGCCTTCGATTCAGGTCATGATCCCGGAGACCCGGGATCGAGCCCCGCATCAGGCTGCCTGCTCGGCGGGAAGCCTGCTTCTCCCTCTCTCACTCCTCTTGCTTGTGTTCCCTCTCTAGCTGTGTTTATCTCTGTCAAATAAATCAATAAATGAAATCTTTAAAAAAAGTAAATAAAAATAAAATGGGAAGTCTGAGAAGAGAAGCCTAGATTGTCCCGAGACCCAGGTGACCACACGTTGAGGTCCCTGGGGCTACACAGCGTTGACGTCTGTCCCTGACATCAGGCACAGTGGAAGGTCCAGGAAGGGGCACACAGGGTCACGTGTGCCTGTGCAGGTCACGTGAACACACACACCATCGGGGCACTCAATCTCCTACCACACACGAGCCCGCAAGCACGCCTGTGGGCACATGCACATGTGTCTAACAATCCCTTTCAGGTCGTTTCTGACACAGTCCACCTAGAGAGAGCATCAGTCTGCACAGGGGAAGGGCTTAGTCCCGCAAGACTGCCCCCGCTTCACACCCACACCCCTGTCCGCCCGGGCTCCCCGGCTGTTGGCCCTATCTCCCCCGGAGTCCAGAGATCCCTCTCAGCTGGTGTTGCCTCCGCCAGAGCAACCCACCAGTCTTAGCCCAGGACCTGGGGTGCTCGTGCAACTAGAAATGGCTCTAGCAGTGCGTTTGCTGGACTCTCAGAATTCAGGGCTTTTTGGCAGAAGAAGGCTCTTTAAAGTTTGAACCGAAAGACCCACCGGGGCATAGAAAAGTCACAAAGAGGCATAGGAGCAGAGCTTCTTCTGGGGACCTGGATTCAGCTGTGCCACCAATTTGCCCCTGACCCCGGTGGGCAGCCCCCTGCTCTGCCTGGCCTGTTCCTCCATGCTTGTGCTCGGGCCCCAGGGCCCGGCCAGTGAAAGACCCCACAGCTCCGTCCTTGGATGCTCTGGGGGTTTGCGCACCAAATCCGAAGATCAGACAAAGGGAAGAACATCTAACTTTACTATTTTTATTTTTTTAAGATTTTATTTAGTATTTGACAGAGAGATCGCAAATAGGCAGAGAGGCAGGCAGAGAAAGAGGGGGAAGCAGGCTTCCTGCTGAGCAGAGAGCCTGCTGTGCAGCTCAATCCCAGGACCCTGAGATCATGACCTGAGCCGAAGGCAGAGGCTTAACCTTCTGAGCCACCCAGGCGCCCTAATTTTACTCTTGCATCAAGAAAGTGCAAGTAATAGATCAAAGGCCAGAGTGTTCTGTTTCCAGACCTTAGAGGAGAAAGTGACAGAATGAGAAAGATCCTTTTATGTATAGCAGATCACTTTGCAGCAATAAACCGAAAGGCTGAGATGTTCTGAAGGCAGTATAGTCAATGGTCAGTTGCGGGGAAGGTTTCACCTTCTGGAGGTCTGTGGACATGGATATGAGAGGCAGAGACACAGCTCCCTCCTCCAGAAGGGATAGTTTCATATTCTGTCTTCCAGGAAAGCAAATGGCATATTAAGTGAAATGTTGCTTTGGGGGCAGTGACAGTGTCTTTTCTCTCCCCAGCCCCCAACACACACAAGGAACCGTCTGCTTTTAAAAGTGCTTATTTTGGGGGCACCTGGGTGGCTCAGTGGGTTAAAGCCTTTGCCTTCGGCTCAGGGTCCTGGGATCGAGCCCCACATCAGGCTCTCTGCTCTGCAAGGAACCTGCTTCCCCCTCTCTCTCTGCCTGCTCTCTGCCTACCTGTTGATCTCTCTCTCTCTCTCTCTCTGTCAAATAAATAAAATCTTTTTTAAAAAAAATAAAAGTGCTTTATTTTGGGGGTGCCTGGGTAGCTCAGTTAAGTGTCTGCCTTAGGCTCAGGTCATGATCCCAGGGTCCTGGGATCGAGTCCCACATCCAGCTTCCTGCTCAGCAGGGAGCCTGCTTCTTCCTCTCCCTCTGCCTGCTGCTCCCCCTGCTTGTGCTCACGTGTATTCTCTCTCTGTGTGAAATAAATAAATAAAATCTTTAGAAAAAAAAATCCCAGGGACCAGGAGCATATAGCATTTGGCTTACAGGAGCAGAGTTAGCAAAAGTACTGAAAATGACCTCAAGGAGAAAGACCTTGAGAAGAGAAGGGGCCCCAGGGACTGGGGTAGGACGTGTCTTTGAGCTGTTGCCCTCTTACAGCCAGGGTCCGGCGTAGGGCTGACTCCGTGTTTTCTCTCCTGAAGGCAGTGTGCGCTAGTAGCCCTCCGTGATGTCCGGCGGTTCCTCAGTGAGGAAGGGGGGCATGTGGCGGTAAGTGGCACGTCCCGGTGACTTTTGGGAGTGAGATGTGGGAGCCTAGCTACGGCTAGCCCTTTGCTCGTCAGGTGCCTGGCAGGGAAGGGAGGGGGGTGTGTGGCCTCAGGACCCCTGGGTGCCAGGCCCTGGCAGGAGGTCTATAGCCACTATACAGAAGGAAGCCAGAGGCTGGATGTGTGCTGGGAATTTCCCTCTGGGCTTGTGGTTGTATTTGATCCAGCAGGACTTCCTTCTGAATGCTCATATTTTTGGTCACCACATATAGTATCGGGTTGCCTAAGTCTTGAGCAAATGTGATTTCTCCTGGGTGGAGGAGAGTCCTGCCCCACATTTAGTGGCTATTCCAGGAACCTGCTGAATCCTGCGTAATGGAATTCCAACGATGTGCAGGTGCCTCCTGTCAGATGGGTGGGTGGGACATGGTTGAGCAAGGGTGTCTATGGGAAAGGCCCCTCCCCTCACCCTATGCAACTGAACGCAGGAGCTGCTTTTTCCTTCCTTTTTCCTCCTGGAGGTGTGCTTCCTGCAGCTCTCAGTCTCCCAGCCCCACCTGGCTCAGTCACCTTCTCTGTCTGGGGAGTTCCCTCCTCCTGGCTCCCCAGCTAAAGCCCTGCTTTTGGACCCGATATCTTCTTTTTCCTTGGTTTACTGACTTGTTCGTTGGAGCACATCCTCTAGTAGCTTCCCGAGGAAGATACTTGGGAATCACCTTGCGTGAGATCTTGCATGTCTGGCAGTCTTTTTTTATCCTCATATTTGGTGGTTGGGTTTAGGTAGGAAGTATTTTTTCCTTTAGAATTTCTATAACATTGCTGTGTTGTAGTATGGCTTCTAGAGTAGCATGGAAACGCCTGGTGCTGTTCTGATTTGCTGGTCTTCCCAAAAGTTTCATCTCTTGGAGGAAACTGAGGCTGCTCATGCCTTTTTCCCTGGGGAGAACTTTAGGGCCTTGTGATGGCTCTTCATCATGCTGGGCCCACGGCGGCCCTCTCTAATGCAAAACTCTTTTCTAACAGGTCAGGGAAATTGTCATGTTACTGCTTTGATAAACCACCCCACGAGTTTCTGACAATTGATTCTCTGCTCCACCTCCATTTTTCTGAGCTGCTTTTTCAAGAACTCCTAGAGGTTTCATACTGGACCTGAGCCCTAGTTTTATCTTTTATTTTCCTCGTGATTTCCTATCTCTGTCACTTGTGTTCTATTTTCAGGGAGACTTTCTCAACATTATCATACAAGCACTTGGTTGAATTTTTAAAGAATTTCTGTGATCAGGGCACCTGGGTGGCTCAGTGGGTTAAAGCCTCTGCCTTCGGCTCAGGTCATGATCTCAGGGTCCTGGGATCAAGGCCCGCATTGGGCTCTCTGCTCAGCATGGTGCCTGCTTCCCCCTCTCTCTCTCTGCCTGCCTCTTTGCCTACTTGTGATCTCTCTCTCTGTCAAATAAATAAAGTCTTTTAAAACAGAATTTCTGTGATCATATTATAATTTCTAAATTCTGAATTTCTTATCTTTGAGTGTTCCGGTTGTTTAGAACTGTTTCTGTTGTGGGGTTACTACAGTATTTTCTATCTCTCTTTAGATAACAGTTGAAGGTTTTTTGACAATTTCTTTCCATTCCTTTCCCATCTTCATTTCCTCAAAGTTCCTTTTATTCTCTTTTATGTAGTCTCTGTTTTTCATGTTTGAGGTTTTGCTGGAGCATCCCATGAGCTCTGGTTGAATGCCCTTTAAAAAAAATGATGCTCAGGGCACCTGGGTGGCTCAGTTGGTTGGGCGTCTACCTTCAGCTCAGGTCATGATCTCAGGGTCCTGGGATGGAGTCCTGCATCTGGTTCCCTGCTCAGCAGGGAATCTGCTTCTCCCTATGCCTGCAACTCCCCAGGCTTGTTCTATCTCTCTGTCTCTGACAAATAAATAAATATAGTATTAAAAAAAAAAAAGCGATGCCCTAAAACCTTTTAGACATGCGGGGGCGTGGGTTACTCCTGAGGGCGCGTGGTTGGGCCCTGGCGGTTCACGAGAGCCCCAGGTGGGTCGGCCTGGCTGGCTGAGGCAGGGAGGGGGCCCGGGGCTCCATCTGCTCGCAGTTGCACCACCAGGCAGCCCCCCCTTTTCCTCTGCGCACTTTTCTCAGAGACACCTGGGTCCCCGTTCTGATGCCCAGGTGGGTGTGCTCCACTGGCTGAGGGCTTGTGTTTGGTTTTCTCCATTTCTCTGAGTCAGTCCCCAAAATTTTATTGACTGTCTGCTGCCCTGTTCTCTTTATTCTTCTTTTCCATCTCCGCAGAGTCTCAGGGTGGAGAGGCAGTAAACAGGGGTTCCTGGCTCCGTGTTTCACTGCTTTTACAGGAAGTCCTGTCGGCCAAGCGCGGATGGAGTGCCTGCCGCGAGTCCAGGCCCCCACTCCTTCCAGCTTCCTTGGGGCGTGCACCTCAAGGAAGGGGAGGCTCAGCCCAGGCCTCGTGGGTCTAAAGGAGACCAACCAGGCGGGTGGTCTGGGCACCAGCTGGTCCCTATGCAGCTGCTCTTGGCTGGCCTCCCCACCTGCTCCAGGGCCAGAGTCTGAGTTAACCCTGGTTTGGTCCTAGGTTTTTGATGCAACAAATACCACCCGAGAACGGAGAGCGACCATCTTTAACTTTGGGGAACAGAATGGCTACAAGGTGAGGTGTCTTTGGTTCACCTCCTCGGTTGGGCTTTGGCACGTTCGGACCCTCCTGGTCCCCTCTCACAGCCTCCTGGTGTGCGGGGGTGTCAGGCAGGTGGACTCCCAAGTGGATGTGGGGTACAAGCGTTGCTGTTTCCTCTCCGCCTGGGGTTTTCTTTCCAGGGAGGTGGGCGTCTTGTGGGAGGGTCCTGGGTAGGGTGGCACCTCGTTTGGTCCGGGGCTTCTTCACCCTGTCCCCCCAGAAGAAGGGCCCGGGGTCAGCTTGGCCCTCGGGGATGTGGGAGCTCCATGGAGCTGGGCCCAGGGCCCTGAATGTGTCCGTGGTTCCTTCCCTCCTGCCTGCCCTCGTCCTTGCCATAGACCTTTTTTGTGGAGTCCATCTGTGTGGATCCTGAGGTCATAGCTGCTAACATTGTGGTGAGTGGTGTCCCCAACCTTGGTGGGGGCGGGGGGTAATACAGCAGAGTTCCATCTGCCGGTTTGGGCCCATGCCTAGGCCGGCCTTGCTTTGGGCTTCTTGAACATCGGGGGTGGCGGGGGAAGGCTGTGCAATGCCAGTCAGGTGATCAGACTCCCACGCGCTGCTTGTGTGGAGGGCCATGTAGCTGGGGGGGCATTAACTCTTGCTCCCTCCTCTTGCCTTCCCCTCCCTTTCCCCCTCATCATTCCCTGGACAGTGGGAGAGGACCTCAGCCTCTGGAGGTGGGGGCGGGGGTAGGAAGCAATGTTTGTATTCTGAAAGAGAGATTCAGCCTCTCTCCCCTGCCTCCTGTTTATCCAAGGAATGAATGTCTGGGTTTAGGGGGAGATGGCTCAGCTGGGAAGGGGCTTCCGGGCCCTTCGCCCCTGTGGCCTCCCCTCCCGCTATGCCACGAAGATGAGGACTCCCATCCTAGGCTGCCCAGTAATAGTCTGTGGGCACTACTGTGGGAGCTAAGACCAGAGAACTGTTGGACTCTTCCTAATGGAACCAGTCCCCCGAGACAGGCCACTAGCCTCATGCCCTGTCCTTGTCCTGGCCTCTGGCTCAGCCTCCCGTCACCCCCTGCCCATTATTCTTCTTGGTCTCTGGCCTTCATGTGTCCTTGCGCTGTGCGTGGTCCCGCAGCAAGTGAAACTGGGCAGCCCTGACTATGTGAACCATGACAGTGATGAGGCCACGGAAGATTTCATGCGGCGCATCGAGTGCTATGAGAATTCGTACGAGTCACTGGATGAAGACCTGGACAGGTGAGTGAGGAAAGCACCGTGTCCTGCAGGTATGATGGGTGCATGGGGGCGTCTTGCTCGGCTTCCTCCTTGTGACTCCCCGGGGTGGTGGCTGAGGGGCTGCCCCAACAGGCAGAGATGGTCTGGCCTTGTTACTTCCCTTCGGGCAGAAATCGTGGGCCAGAGGTGACTCGCAGAACCCCTGTTACCTTATCTGGGGCTCTGCAAGTCAGAATTTTCTGTTATTCCATGTGACTCTTGATCTCAGGGTCATGAGTTTAAGCCCTGCATTGGGTGTAGAGCTTACTAAAAAAAGGAAGGGAGGGAGGAAGGGAGGGAAGAAGAAAGAAGGGAAGAAAGAAAAGAATGTTCTGCTATTCCCTTTATAAAGTCAAGCCTAATTTCTACGTGGAGGGCGTTCCCACAAGGCATTTGTGAACATTACATGTTCTTTAAGTGCGTAGTCCGTGTTTCAAGGAGGAGGGAAGGAGAGCCCAGATCCCGCCTGGGCACAGCTGCCAGTGGCCTGTGCTGGTTAGCCCCGTGGCCTCCTTTTGGAACGGCAGACCCAGCAGGAATAAGTGTTGGGTGAGGAGGGGGCTTTAGGCCCACCATGGCACTCAGCTGAGGCTTACGGTAGAAAACTTTATCTGTAAAGGGTCAGGTAGCAACTATTTTAGGCTTTGGGGGCATACAATCTCTCTTGAGCTATTTAATCTGCCATTGTAGTACAAAGGAAACATAGACAATATGTCAATAAATGGGTATGATTGTGTTCCAATAAAACTTTATTTACAAAAACAGGCTGCGGGCCGAATTTGACTTACTGGCCACAGTTTGCCAACTTCTGTGTAACAGCCCAAGTGGGGACAGTGGTTAGGTCAGTCACACTGTGACCCCTTGGTGAAGTGTTGCATGGTTACAGATCATAGCCAGGACAGGGGACAGGGTAAGTTATGTAGCATTAAGTGAAAGTCTGGAATAAAAACCTGGGCGTGAGTCCTCTATAATCTCATGAGAACATCTAACGCTTACGAACCAAGGGAACAAGCGCCTGTGAGAGGGATGATTTCTGGGCGTCTTTACAGAACTGTTCCTACACTGGCTGAGTCTCCTCGGCCGGGCTCTGTGGCCAGCCCAAGCCGGTTGGCACCCACTGCTTGGGCCCTGTGCCGTTTCGTGTTTCTCCGGTCACCCCGGCACAGCGATTCTCGTGGTTCTGTGACGTGACCACGTGAGAGGGACTTAACTGGATGGAGCCACTCCTGTTGGATTCCTCAGTTAACATGGCTGCCATTTTTATTGGTGTCCTCATAACAGCCCTAAACCTAAACCCAGGCCCTCGGGCCAGACAGTGCGAACCTTCAGAGGGCCTCCCCTGGCCAGCCTAGAGCACGATGCCTGAGAAACCCCGCCTTTCCTCCTGCTGCCTCCCCAGCACCCAGCACCCAGCAAACAAACAGACAAGCGTGTTCTCCCAACCACCCAGCTGCCCAGCCTGAGCGAGTGAACAAGGGAAGCGGCTGAGCTAGGGCTCAGGGGCGGGGCTTCCTGGGAGAAGGAAAGGCGGGTCCAGGGTTGGCTGGCCAGGGGAGCAGAGGCGAGGAGCGTTTGCCAGCTCCTCCCAGGTCAGCTGGAAAAACTGTCTCTTCTTTACCTTCCAGACTGTGCATTGAGAGCTCAGAGGTAGGCAAGTGGGGTCCGAGGGCCACAGAGCACGGGTAACAATCACAGTGTGTATGACTGACCCTTTGGATGTCACCTTTTGGAAACATGACAAGTGTTGAGCGCCTCTCACAGGGTCTGTCTGGATGTCCTACGTGTTCTGTTGCCCCCTCCTCACCCCATCACTTGCACACCAGCTGCCTGTCCCATGTGTCGTGATCTCAAACCTGGCGGTCCGGAATGCACAGCTCTGTGGCCACTTTGGATGGCTGGCAGGATGAGCCCTCGGGGGCACAGTCCCACTCACACGTCTCTCTGTCACCCTTCTCTCTGGAAAGGGATCTGTCCTACATCAAGATCATGGACGTGGGGCAGAGCTACGTGGTGAACCGGGTGGCCGACCACATCCAGAGCCGCATCGTGTATTACCTCATGAACATCCACGTGACCCCTCGCTCTATCTACCTCTGCCGGCACGGGGAAAGTGAGCTCAACCTCAAGGGCCGGATTGGCGGGGACCCGGGACTGTCCCCCCGGGGCAGGGAGGTCAGTGTGTGTGTGTGTGCACTCACGTGCACTGGTGTGCTCGGGGGTAGCAAGGGGAGCTGTGGGCAGCTGGGTGCCGGTATCCGTGTGCCTAATGGGTCTGGGCTCCAGCTCTCATAACTCGTGTGTAATCAAGGTGGATGACCTCCATTCAGTCTGGAATGTTCCTGTCATGTAGGGGAAGTCCCCAAGCACCACGCTTGGATCTCTGGCTTCCATGTGAGCTGTCACCAGCTGAGCCCCTTTCCCTGGAGAGGGGTGCCATCATGGGAGTAACCCAAGTCCTTGCAGTGCAGCTCATGGCTACTCTGCAGTCCGGGGCAGAGATGCTCAGGCCTCTGTAGGGAGGGCATATGGTCCAGGTCACGTGGTCGGGAGGTGGGCAGTGGCAGCGGAGGTAATGCTTCGCAACTGGAACCACATAGAGGGTCTGGAGGGAATATGTAAGGACATACTGGAGGGTGTGGCTGTTCTCAAGAGGTCAGTTCTCTGTGTCCTGAGGCTGGGTGGGCGTGACGCTATTGTGCCCTGTGGCTTCGTGGTCTTTTGAGGGCCACCTTGGATCTGTGGGTCTGAATTTGCTTCTGATGCATTTCAGTTCGCCAGGAGTCTGGCCCAGTTCATCCGTGATCAGAACATCAAGGACCTGAAGGTCTGGACGAGCCAGATGAAGAGGACCATCCAGACAGCCGAGGCCCTGGGTGTGCCGTATGAGCAGTGGAAGGTCCTCAACGAGATCGATGCGGTAATCAGCTGTCCTTTGCTGCCCTCCTTGTGCCCCCGCCCTCCCTGCTCGGTGCTCCCAGTCCCCGCCCTCCCTGCTAGGTGCTCCCAGTCCCCGCCCTTCACTGCTCAGTGCTCCTGGGCTCACTCAACCAGGGTGACTGTGTCCAGGCCCCAAGGGTACTCTCTCCTTTACTTTCCTTCAGTTTTTTAGGGATTGCATTTACCCCCTTCCCTTCTTTTGAATTTAACTCTCTTGACCAACCAAAATTTCTTCTGGGGTTCCAACATAAGCCTTAGAAAACTGATCTCTCCCCAATTAACTCCCTTACCTATAACCACCCGTCTATCTTTTCCCTGTTGATTGATTTCACCTACCTTTATATTAAGTATGACTTGCAGTATCACACTGTTTTAACTATGGCAGTTTTTTACTCTGTCTTGGCCTTTTGGATATCTTTTGTGAGGCCTTCTGTTCTTTTCCTTCCCAGACTGTAATGTCTGCCTTTTTTTTTCTTGATGATTTTTAGGAGTCCTTTATGTATTTTGAATACACTCCCAATTTTTGACTGGAAGCTGGACATTTTGGATGAACAGTGCTTGAGATAATTTAGGCTCAGGTGAATGTTCTCTCTCCAGAGGTTTAACTTTTACTTTGGGCAGCCAGTTGGGGTGGGTCACCTTAGTCTGCTCAGGGATAGAGCAGTTAGGTTCTGATGGAAAACCTTGTGGGCCCACGCTGCTGTTTTTGGCCCCTCAGCCCAAGATGGTTGCCCACTTGGCCAGGCTTCTGTCCACTCAGTCCCTACTTCCTGTTTGGCTTCTCTTCCCTGCCTCATCCCCACTGTTACTGCGATATAATCAGCATGTAACACTGTGTTAGTTTAGGTACATAAGATGATCATTCGGTATACCTATATATTACGAAATGACCAGAATAAGTTAATATTTGTCACCTGTCATCGTTACATAGTTTTTTTTTCATGTGAGGAGAACTTTTAAGATATAATCTCTCAAAAACTTTTTTTTTTTAAAGATTTTGTTTATTTATTAGAGAGAGAGAGCACGCACGTGCTGGGCGGGAGGGGAAGAGGGAGAAGCAGACTCCCCTCTGAGCAGGGAGCCTGATGCGGGACTCAGTCCCACAACCCCAGGATCATGACATTTAACTGACTGAGCCACCCAGACGTCCCAAGACTTCTTTATCTTATCACTGGACTTTTGTACCCTTTAACCACCTTCACCCATCTCCCCCACCCCCAGCTTCTCATCCTTTTAACTTTCTTTTTTCTTTTTTCTTTTTTTTTCTTTTTTTAAGATTTTATTTATTTATTTGACAGGAGAGAGACTGCAAGTAGGCAGAGAGGCAGGCAGAGAGAGAGAGAGGAGGAAGCAGGCTCCCCGCTGAGCAGAGAGCCCGATGCGGACCTCGATCCCAGGACCCTGAGATCATGACCTGAGCCGAAGGCAGAGGCTTAGCCCTCTAAGCAACCCAGCACCCTAACTGCCACTTTAAAAGCAACAAAACCCCAAAGGGAGAAATGATGCCATGTATCAGGTTCCCCTCTTTGGGGTTTCCTTTTCTCCAAGACCTCGGCCCCTCACGGCCTCTCCGCCTTGTAGCTCAATGATAATATTAAGCAATTAAAAAAAATTTTTTTTTCTGTCTAGCTTTTCCAGTTGCTGCCCCTAGAGGGTTGTTCTGAAACAAGCTAGGCCACCATTGCCTGAAGTGCAGGCTGGGAATGAGGTCAGATTGGAATAGTAGAAAGGTCACCCAGCTGGTGTGGAGAATGGTGGTGTTGGGGCAAGGTAGAGGGACAGGCCGGGGAAGGGAGATCAGGGAGATCAGTGAGAGGTGCTCACAGTGGCCCGGTGAGGACGGCAGCAGTGCAAGAAGGAGGAGTGGTTGGACTTGCAGGCCCTTTAGTCACTTATTCACTTACTAAGCCAGCCTGCCCTGTGGGAGGAACCGAGCAGGTGCTCGGGTCTGACGTGCGGGGAAGGGGTAGACTGACAACTAAGAAGAAGACAAGCTTCCGGGACCATTCCTGATTTCCGGCCCCTGGGGAGTGTTCTGGGTCACATGCGAGCAGGAGCTATGTCTACCTTGTGCCCAACATCGTAGGGATTCAATAAATATTTATCCACTGAGTGGAAGGAGGAAGTTTGGGTGGGAACTGGTGAGCTCTTGAAAAGAGTAAGCACTTTTTGTGACCCCTCTTGCAGCTCCTTTGACCATGTTATAGGCTCTCATCAGCTGTGACTGCTGGGAGTCATGGGAGGCCGGTGGCCACGCTTCCTCGGTCTCCCTGAACCCACTGGGGCGGTGGGGTCCGCCCTGCAGGGACTCAGACAGGGCTGTAACATTGGGCTTTGCACAGAAGCCTTAGGCCACCCCAGTTTTTTTTTTTTTTCCTTTGTAGTTAATCTGATTATTTTCCAGATGCTGGTGGATTCTCTTCTTTATCTTTCAAGTTTTTCTAATATCTGTAATCTCTTTATCATCCTTCTGTGTTTATCTTTGTTCTTTTCCTGGGTTCTGGTAAATAGCCTTGGGCTAGCCTTCTATTGCAACACTGGGATTTTTTTTTTTTTTCCTTAGTTCAGTCCACAATTCCTGGCCTTATTTGTTCTTTTTTAAAAAATACTAACTTTATTGAGAAATAATTGACGTACCATATGGGTCACATGCCTAATGCGTACAATTCAGTGTTTCTTAGTATAATCACACAGTTGTGCAACCCTCACCGCAGTTCATCTCAGAACATTTCCTTACTCCAAAAAAGCAACCGTGACCCCCTCCCTCCATTTCCTTCCAGCCCCTCCCACCGGTTGGAGGCTGCCACTCATCTATTTTGAGTCTTTGGGGATATTTCATATAAATGGAATCATACACTATGTGGTTTTTTGTGACTCAGTATGTGTTTTTTTTTTTCTTTCACTTAGCGTGTTTTCAGGGTCCATGCGTGTGGTAGCAAGTGTCCGAGCTTCATTCCTTTACATTGCCCTGTATCCTGTTGGACGGATACACCCCAGATGACATTTCCAGTCATCAGCTCTTGGGTTTTTACGGGGTTTGCATGTGGGGGATATGAGGAATAATGTTGCTGTGAACATTCGAGTGCAGCTTTTTGTGTGGACATGTTGTCCTTTCTCTGTATGTTCTGTGTGTGGAGGAGTGCAATTGCCGGCTCACACGGCAAGCTATCTGCGAAGACCCGCCAGCCCGCAGTACCCGAGGGGTCTGATTTCTCCGCATCCTTACCAACTCTTGTTATCATCTGTTGGGGTTTTTTTTTTTATAGCCAACCAGTAGTAGGACATCCTTCCGCAAGTTCTCTGCCACTTTCTCACAGAGATCGCCTTTTCTTTACAGTAAATTGCCATTTCCCTTTCCTTCTGAGGCCTCACCAGAAGCACCTTTCACATTCGTCTCCCTCCCTCCCTCCCTCCCTCCCTCCCTCCCTTCCTTCCTTCCTT
>PITA01021322.1:0-32982 GCA_004023965.1 Spilogale gracilis | reverse complement strand
TTCTCTTCCAGGATTTTGATGGATTCCTGCCTCACGCTGAGGTCTTTCATCCATTTCGAGTTTACCTTTGTGTGTGGTGTAAGAGAATGGTCTAGTTTCATTCTTCTATACGTAGCTGTCCAATATTCCCAGCACCATTTATTGAAGAGACTGTCCTTTCTCCACTGGATATTTTTTCCTGCTTTGTCAAAGATGATTTGACCATAGATTTGTGGGTCCATATGTGGGCTCTTCACTCTGTTCCATTGGTCTATTTCTCTGTTTTTGTGCCAGTACCGTGCTGTCTCGGTAATCACAGCTTTGTAATAAAGCCTGAGTCAGGTAATGAGATGCCCCCAGCTTTGCTTTTCTTCTTCAGCAATTCCTTAGTGATTCGGGGTCTTTTTTGGTTCCAAATAAATTTTAGGATTGTTTGTTCTAACGTTTTGAAGAATGTTGGTGGAATTTTGATCGGAATGGCATTGAAAGTGTAGATTGCTCTGGGCAGTATAGACATTTTGACAATGTTTATTCTTCCGGTCCATGAGCATGGAATGCTCTTCCATCTTTTTGTGTCTTCTTCAATTTCTTTCATGGGTGTTCTGTATTTCTTCGAGTACAGATCCTTGACTTCTTTGGTTAGGTTTAGTCCTAAGTATCTTATAGTTTTTGGTGCTATAGTAAATGGAATCAATTCTCTGATTTCCCTTTCTATTTTTTCATTGTTAGTGAATAAGAATGCAACTGATTTCTGCGCATTGATTATGTATCCTGCCACATTACCAAATTGTTGTATGGGTTCTCGTAGTTTGGAGGTAGAGTCTTTTGGGTTTTCCACATATAGTATCATGTCATCTGCAAAGAGAGAGAGTTTGACTTCCTCTTAACCAAGCTGGATACCTTTTACCTCTTTCTGTTGTCTGATTGCTGTTGCTACGACTTCTAACACTATGTTGAATAGTAGTGGTGAGAGTGGGCATCCTTGCCTTGTTCCTGATCTCAGAGGAAAGGCTGTCAGTTTTTCCTCATTGAGGATGATATTCACTGTGGGTTTTTCGCAGATAGATTTTATGAGGTTGGGAAATGTTCCCTCTATCCCTATACTTTGAAGAGCTTTGATCAGGAACAGATGTTGTATTTTGTCAAATGCCTTTTCTGCATCAATTGAGAGTACCATGTGGTTTTTCTCTCTTCTCTTATTGATTTGTTCTATCACATTGATTGTTTTGCGAGTGTTAAACCACACCTGCATCCCTGGGATAACACCCATCTGGTCATGGTGGATAATCTTTTTAATGTATTGTTGGATCCTGTAGCAAGGATCTTGTTGAGAATCTTGGCATCCATATTCATCAGCGATATTGGTCTGAAGTTTTCCTTTTTGATGGGGTCTTTGTCTAGTTTGGGGATTAGAGTGATGCTGGCTTCATAGAAAGGGTCTGGAAGTTTTCCTTCCATTTCTATTTTTTGAAAGAGCTTCAGGGGAATAGGTGTTATTTATTCTTTGAATGTTTGGTAGAATTCCCCAGGGAATCTGTCTGTGCCTGGACTCTTGTTTTTGGGGAGGTTGTTGACCACTGCTTCAATCTCGTTACGAGATATAGGTCTATTCAGATCGTCAATGTCTTTCTGTTTCAGTCTTGGAAGCTTATAGGTTTCTAGGAATGTATCCATCTCTTCTACTTTGTTAAACATATTGGCATATAATTGTTGATAGTGATTTTTGATGATTGTTTCTATTTCCTCGGTGTTAGTCGTGATCTCTCCCCTTTCATTCATGATTTTGTTAATTTGGGTCTTCTCCCTTTTCTTTTGGGTTAGTTTGGCCAATGGTTTATCGATCTTATTGATTCTTTCAAAGAACCAGCTTCTAGCTTCGTTGATGCGTTCTACTGTATCTCTAGTTTCTGATTCTTTCATCTCTGCTCTAATCTTTATTAATTCCCACCTTGTGTAGGGGGTTGGTTTAATTTTTTGTTGTTTTTCCAGTTCTTCAAGGTGTAATGAGAGTTGGTGTATTCGGCATTTTTCAATTCTTTTGAGTGAGGCTTGGATGGCTATGAATTTCCCCCTTAGGACGGCCTTTGCTGTATCCCATAGGTTTTGGATCGATGTATCTTCATTCTCATTGGTTTCCATGAAGTGTTTCAGTTCTTCTTTGATTTCTTGGTTGATCCACATATTCCTGAGTAGGCTCATCTTTAGCTTCCAGGTGTTTGATTTTCTCCTGAACTTTTTATTGTGGTCGCGTTCAAGTTTCACGGCATTGTAGTCAGAGACCATGCAGGGAATAATTTCAATCTTCTGGTATCGGTTGAGACCTGATTTGTGACCTAGTATGTGGTCTATTCTGGAGAAAGTTCCCTGTGCACTCGAGAAAAATGAGTATTCTGCTGTTTTAGGGTGAAATGTTCTGAATATATCTATGAGATCCAGCTGATCCAATGTGTCATTCAAGGCTCTTGATTCTTTGTTCATTGTCTGTTTAGATGATCTGTCCATAACTGAGAGTGGTGTGTTAAGATCTCCTATGATTAGTGTATTTGCATTAATATGATTCTTTATTTTGTTTAACAGTTGGCTTATGTAGATGGCTGCTCCCATGTTAGGGGCATAAATATTTACAATTGTTAGATTTTCTTGATGTATAGACCCTTTAATAATAATGTAGTGTCCTTCTGTGTCTTTGACTACAGTCTTTAGACTAAAATCCAATTTGTCTGTTATGAGAATCACTATCCCGGCTTTTTTTGGGGGTCCATTGGCATGAAAGATGGTCTTCCATCCCCTCACTTTCAATCTGGAAGTGTCTTTGATTCAAGATGAGTCTCTTGTAGACAGCATATGGATGGGTCCTGTCGTTTTATCCAGTCTGCAACCCTGTGTCTTTTAATTGGGGCATTTAGGCCATTCACACTGAGGGTGATTATTGATAGATATGTTTGTATTGAAATCATGTTGCCTATGGAGTTCATGTTTCTATAAGTTACCTCTGTAAATTTCTGTTTTGTGTCACTTTTGGGTTCGTTTCTCCTCTAAAGAACCCGTCTTAGTATTTCTTGTAGTGCTGGCTTGATGGTTGCATAATCTTTTAGACCTTGGTGGTCTTGGAAGCTCTTTATTTCTCCTTCCATTTTGAAAGTCAACCTTGCTGGATACATTATCCTTGGTTGCATATTTTTGTCATGTAACTTCCTGAATATGTCTTGCCAACCCTTTCTGGCTTGCCAGGTTTCTGTGGAAAGGTCTGACATTATTATGATGGTCCTCCCTCTATAGGTAAGGGATCGCTTTCTCCTACCTTCCCTTAAGGCATATTCTTTGGTTTTATGATTCAAGAATTTTACTATTAGGTGCCTGGAAGTTTTTCTGGCCTCATTGATCTTGGGGGGTGTCCTCTCTACTTCTAGGACATAAACATTTGTTTCATTCCTTAGATTTGGGAAATTTTCATCCATGATTTGTTCAACAATATTTTCTAGGCTTCTCTCTCTCTCAATTCCTTCTGGAATTCCAATAATTCTGATATTGGAGCTTTTCATGGTATCATTCATTTCCCTTATTCTGTTCTCTTTGGATTTTAGTTGTTTGCTCCAAGACTTCTTGCTCCTCCTTCTTATTCCGTGTGTCTTCTAAATCACTGATACGATCTTCAGCTTCACCTACTCTGGCTGTTAGCATATTTAAGTTAGATTGCATCTCATGTAAAGCCTTTCTAACCTCAGCTTTCACTTTTGTTACTATTGCTTCCACTTTGAGACTAATGTTCTTTTCTAAATTGACTATTGCTTGGACTATTGCTGCCCTGAATTCCATATCTGTCATATTGTTTATGTTCACTTCCAGTAGTTCTGTGACTGAGGTTTCAGTCTCAGGGTTTTTCTTCTGTTGGCTGTTCCTTCTCTGAGTCATTGTGGCGAGGAGTGGTTGAGGGGGTTTATGGATAGACATATCAGCCACTATCTAGGTGGATTGATCGTTGGAAGGCTTTGGAGCAACCAGAGTTCACCACCAAAATGAGAGGCGAAAGAAAAAAGAAAACGGAAGAGAGGAAGCAAGAAAAGACACCCCTGCCAGAGCGGGGCCCGGTGATAGGATTTATATGGTACAAAGCTGTTACAGGGTAAAGAAAAGGGTTATCAAGGGTAAATGAAGAAATCAAAAAGCGAAGCTCAACCTATATGACCCCAAGACCAGTATTTATATAATATAGAAGCAAAGACAATTACACGGACACACTGGGAAAATAGGCTGGGAAGGTGAGCGCAGACACTTCTTGTGGGCAAGGAATGCATTTCAGACGCTCCCGTGTTTATCTTGTTGTTATTGTTGGAGGTGCCCACTTTCAAAAGATATAGGTGGATTAGAACCGGTTGTATATAGGGGTAGTATTAGGGATGTGGGATTGACTTGAAGCTTGTATCTACATGTACACGTAAAAGAGAGAATAAAGGAACAAGGAGAGAAGAAAGGGAAAAACAGAGAGAGTGAACAGGAAACAAGAGGCAACAACAAAAGCAGAAATACAGGGGTGCGTTTGAAAAAATTTCAGGGTAAAAAAGAGAAAAAATAAAAAAAATAAAAAAGAAGAAAAAATTAAAAAAATAAGAAACGTTATGGGGTATTGTTTTGGGTATCACGTTGTGATAAGAAGCGGGATAAAAATTTAAGAAGTAAAACCGTGAGAATGTATTTTTAAGCTTAAAGTGGAAGCTTTAAAAGTAAAAATAGAAAAGAGTTTAAAAAAGTAAATGAGGTGGATAACTGTATGAATGAGTTGTAGGGCTTTTGGTACTTGTAGTCAGTGCCAGGAGTTTAATAAATTGCCTTTCCCCAGATTTGGGGTTTTGCATTGGAATGTTGTCCTCCTGAGCTTCTGGCTTGCTTTCTGGGGGCGGGGCGTGCCATTCCCTTTCAGTCCTTCTATCTAGGCTGAGTCTCTCGGTCCCCTTGCTAGAGGCTGGTCTCAACAGTAACCAGGTTATCAGGTTACAATTCTCTGGTAGCTGAGCATTGTCTTTTACGTCTTTTTCCAGCTGTTGAGGAAGTCAGGTCGGAGGAAGATGTCTGCGCCCAGATCTCCCTTCCAGAGAGAGCCTCTACCCAGGGAGGGGCTCTTTCCAGCCTCCCGGTTGGCAGTCTGTCACAGCCGGGCTGGTGCAGACATTGTATTGATTTCTCCCCCCGCCCCCGCTTGTCCTTTCACTCCCGCACCTCTAAGCCACAACTCCTTTTGGATCACACGACTTTGTCTGCGCCCTGGGACCTGGGGCCTCTCCGGTCCCACGCAAGTCTCTAAAAACGCCTTCCCTGGGGGGGGTCTGTGCACGGCCCACGGTGTGGAGAGAAATAGGAGAGAAGGGCAGCAGTGTAAAAATAGAATCCACTCCCACTGCTTTTGTGGCAACTGCGGCGGCTCCGGTGGTGGCGGCGCGCGGGAGCGCTGGGCGGTGGGAAAAAAATTTTAAAAAGTCTCCTTGCCTTGCCCCGGGGCTCCGCTGTGTTCCCGTTTCTGTCTAGCCCCAATTCAGGCCGTAATCTGCTGTTATTCCTCACTCACAGAACACTTTCACTTTGGGGTATTTGTTTTCAATGGTTCAGCTCTGCGGGCTTCCTCCCCCACTCCCCTGTCTCTGGGGGCAAGCCTCCAGACCCTCTTATTTGTTTCTACCTTTTTGCCGATGTTCCTTGTCTCTCGTGGCGGTCGAGAAGTGGGAAATATCACATTTCAGGCTGATTTCATGGGTGTTCACGGTGGTCTTGTAGTGTTTTTTTTTTTTGCTGGAATTCAGCTTTCTTCAGGGAACTCCCCAAAATGTGGTCACCTGGCCTTCTGCCATCTTGACTCTAACTCCTATGACAACATTTTTAAAGGGTGAGATATTAAGTTTTGGACAATAAAGAGAGTAATATTTGAAAGTAAGGGTTGAGAATTTCAAACAGAAACCGCAAAATAATCCAATTAAATAACACAAAATCTGCCACTAAATTCTTCACTCCAATGAATAAAACCCTTTAAACATAAAAATGAACGCAAATATCCCACACTTCAGTGAATAGACATTCATCATCAAAAACACATTATCCCTGATAAAATATGGTGTTAGAGAAATTTTTTCTTCATCATATTTTAGGTCTTCTCTGATGCTGAGCCCATATTAAGTCAATTGATTTACACAAATATGTCTTTCTGTAGATTATACTTGAAGAGTATTATTCATGAGCAATTTTTGCCTCACTAATCTGTGCCAGGGATATTATGGATGCTGAGCTGGCAAAGGATCCTAATGAGGATCATAAAGCCCCATGACTAGGTTCAAAACAACTCATAGATTAAAGTCTATATTATTAAGAAGAGCATTTAAGGTAGTAACATCAAAAGGTATGGCAGACAAAGAGTAAAAAACAATGATCTCAGAACTTTCTCTACAATAAAATTTAAAAAATGGCCTCAGTTGCCAGTGTAGTTTATTTCATAAAACTAGGACAGTTCATCACTATATGAGTTGAATAAAATCTCCAAATATGTTCTTTTTGTTATTGTTGTCTGTAATTTTTTACTGCAATTCAATTAACCAACACATAATACATCATTAGTTTTTCATGTAATTTTTCAATAATTCTTCAGTTGTGTATAACATTTTGTGTTCATCTGATTCAAGGCTGGGACTAATTTTGGAAATTAAGAGAACAAAGGGAAAACTGTTGGCTATCAAAAGGAGCAGAAAGTTCAACAGGGGACTTATTTAAATTCAATTAAGCAAGAGAAGGAGGCATGATGGCAGAGGAGTAGGGGTCCCCTGAATTTAGCTGGATATCTGTCAAACCATTTTGAACACCCAGGAAATTAGCTTCAGATGTAAGAATATATATCTGGATCTCTACAGGCAGAATGGTGACTGCTTTTAGTAAGGTAGGACCTGTGGAGTCATGAATCTGCAGGGAGATATCAGAAGATAAACAGAAGGGAGAGGAAGTCTCCATTAGCTGGTTCTCTGAAAGGGGTTTTGGAAATGAAAAAGCAGAACTGTAGGTAAGACATTATGGTCTCTTCTAGGTAAGGCAGTATAAGGGGCCAAAGCGCAAAAGGTGGAGCTTGAAATGGTAGAATGCCCTAGCAGTGGAGCGAGGAATCAGGTTATGATTAGAGAACCCTGGAAGGGACTCTCAGCTCAGATCACCATAAACTTCAAGCCGGCAAGCGAATAATCCTTCTTTTCTAGAGCAGCCTCAAAAAGTCTGGAATCTGCCAGTGACTAGGCAAAAATTACAGCGTGGTAGTGGCTAGAAAGGACATTAGGGCGCCACCCAGATGATCCAGAAGTTTGCACAGGAGCCCAAGTCCACTTATGGTTTCAGAATCACAAAGGGCAGAAGCTGGGTCCCTTGGACTACCTCTGAGAGGGTTTCTGTGGGCTTTCACCATGGGAGACTGCAGTTTTCCATGATGCATACAGAAGTTGAGACTGTTTGTCATAGAGGGTTTATTAAAGAAGGCAGACTGTGAATTTTCTGCTTTGGGCCATTTTTGCTCCAATCTCTGAAGAGGCATGGAACGCCTCCAGGGAAAAAAAGCCACGCAGAAGACTGGTTTTCACTGAACCCATACCTCTGGCAGGGGGTGGGGCAACATTGCCCAGGCAGGGTTACCTGAGAAAAATAACTGTAGGCCGCTCCCCAAGAATGCAGGCTAAAAGAAAAGGTGGACAACAACCCTATGGATCCCATAACACTGTAAAGTCCCAATGCCAGGGGAAATAGAATATTGAGCTCGAAGTGTTGCCTCATGACATTTATTTTTCAGACAAAATTCTCCTTGTCTTCTTTCTCATGCATTTTCTCTGTTTTCTTTCTTGTTACCTTTTTCTCATTTCAACTAGATATTTCTTATTTCAACTTCCATTTCATTGTCACTTTTTAATTTGCATTTTATCACACCTTTATTTTTAAGCCATTGTTAAGCCATTTATTTTTCCAGTGTTACAAGATTCACTGTTTGTGCCCCACACCCAGTGCTCCATGTAATACATGCCCTCAATACCCACCACCAGGCTCACTATCCCCACCCCACCAAGACCTTCAGTTTGTTTCTGAGTCCAAAGTTTCTCATGTTTCATCTCCCTCCCCAATTTACCCCACTTCCCATTACCTTTCCTTCCCCCACTATTCTTAATATTACTCCTTATGCTCCACAAGTAAGTGAAACCATGCAATACTTGACTTTCTCTGCTTGGCTCATTGCACTCAGCATAATCTCCTCCAATCCAGTCCATGTTGATACAAAAGTGGGGTATTTATCCTTTCTGATGGAGGCATAGTATTCCATTGTATATATGGACCACATCTTCTTTATCCATTCATCTGTTGAAGGGCACCTTGGCTCTTTCCACAGTTTGGTGATTGTGGGCATTGCTGCCATGAACATTGGTCCCTTCTTTTCACTCCATCTATATCTTTAGGGTAAATACCCAGTAGTGCAATTGCAGGGTAATATGGTAGTTCTATTTTTAATTTTTTAAGGAATCTCCACACTGTTTTCCAAAGTGGCTGCACTAACTTGCTACTTTTTTTAATGTTCTTTCTTGAATTACATTATTTTATTTTTTCAGTGTTCCAAGATTAATTGTTTATGCTCCACACCCAGTCCTCATGCAATTTGTGCTCTCAATACCCACCACCAGGCTCACTCATCCCCCCACCCCTCCTCTCCAAGACCCTCAGTTTGTTGCTGAGTCCAAAATCTCTCATGTTTCATCACCCTGATTTACCCCACTTCCCATTTCCTTTCCTTCTCCTACTGTCCTCTATCTTACTCTTTATGCTCCACAAGTAAATGAAACCATATGATACCTGACTTTCTCTGCTTGGCTCATTGCACTCAGCATGATCTCCTCCAATCCAGTCCATGTTGCTACAAAAGTTGGGTATTCATCCTTTCTGATGGAGGTGTAATATTCCATTGTATATATGAACCATATCTTCTTTATCCATTCATCTGTTGAAGGGCACCTTGGCTCTTTCCACAATTTCACAATTGTGGCCACTGCTGTCATGAACATTGGGGTACATATGGCCTTTTGTTTCACTACATCTGTATCTTTGGGGTAAATACCCAGTGGTGCAATTGCAGGATCATAGGGTAGCTCTATTTTTAATTTTTAAAGGAATCTCTACACTGTTTTCCAAAGTGGCTACACCAATTTTCCTCCCCACCAACAGCGTAAGAGGGTTCCCCTTTCTTTGCAGCCTCTCCAACACTTGTTATTTTCTGTCCTATTAATTTTGGCCATTCTGACTGGTGTAAGGTAGTATCTCAATGTAGTTTTGAGTTGAATTTCTCTGGTATCTCCTGAAGATGAACATTTTTTCATGTATCTGTTAGCCATTTGTATATCTTCTATGGAGAAGTGGCTCTTCATGTCTCCTGCCCATTTTTTGATGTGTTCATCTTCTTTTTGGATGTTGAGTTTGAGTAGTTCTTTATAGATCTTAGATACCAGCCCTTTGTCTGTAGTGTCATTTGCAAATATCCTCTCCCATTTTGTGGGTTGCCTCTTTGTTTTGTTGACTGTTTCCTTTGCTGTACAGAAGTTTTATTTTGATGAAGTCCCAACAGTTCATTTTAACTTTTGTCTCCTTTGCCTTTGGAGACGTGTCCTGAATCTTTCAATAGTTACTCTGAATGTAAATGGGCTAAATGGTCCAATCAAAAGATATGAGATATCCTTTGCTGTGCAGAAGCTTTTTATTTTGATGAAGTCCCAAGAATTCATTTCCACTTTTATTTCCCTTGCCTTCAATTTCTTGAAAGAAATTGCTGTGGTGATGTTGAAGAGGTTACTGTCTAGGTTCTCCTTTAGATTTTGATAGATTACTGCCTCATGTTGAGGTCTTTCCTCCATTTCAAGCTTACCTGTGTATATGGTGTAAAATAATGTTTGAGTTTCATTCTTCTATACATAGCTGTCTGATTTTCTTAGCACTATTTATTGAAAAGACTGTCTTTTTTCCACTGCATATTTTTTCCTGCTTTGTCAAAGACTATTTGACCACAGAGTTGAGGGTCCATATCTGGATTCTCTACTCTGTTCCATTGGTCTATATGTCTTTTTGTGCTAGTACCATGCTGCCTTGTTGATCATATCTTAGTAATAAAGCTTGAAATCAGGTGACATGATGCCCCTAGCTTGGTTGTTCTTTTCCAACATTTCCTTAGTGATTTGGGGTCTTTTCTTTATCTAAAAAAAAGAAAAAAAACCCCCAGGAATTCTTAGCAATAAAGTTGGAAAATTCTCTTTAAAAAAAAAGCATTAATTCTTAACTGTTTTGACAAAATTGTCATGGAAGCCAAGGACCTAGTACTCATGGTTTTATGTGAAAGGAATTCAGTTCTTCTCCCTGCTGAAGGGGAAATAGAAAATTTCTGGAGACACTGGTTCTGTGTTCCACTGGGAATCAATATTTGGGAGACCCAAGGATACTAGTAAAGAAAAAGTCTTCACTCTTAGATATGGAGAAAACTTTAACTCAGGGTTGGGATAAGGTATTAGGAGGTTCGTTCTTTGAGAGGCAGATGAGTTCATGGAAGAGTAATAATTGGATTCACCTGACTTGTAATTCAGTCTCTTGGGACCAGAAAAACTGCACAAAAAGTCCTATATGTCCAGAGCAAAGTCCCATGGGGGATGATGTGCTCAAAGTTTGGAGAAACAGCAGGGAAATATGCCTAAGGAGCAGATAGGGAGCTGTAAATATCTCTTCTTCTGTTTTCCTTCAGCCGGTGCAACCTTGGGCTGACTGTGGCATGGTTCTTTTGGAGTCTTAAGTCTGGGTAGAAGACTCCTGCTGTATTGTTCAATAATAGAGCTTCAGCGTCCATACTCAACCATCTAGGGAGGAATTTGGACTTCTACATAGAAACCCCCATGCAGGTGAGTCTAAGAACCTAGCAGGTACTGCAAGAAAGGGCCAGAGAGAATAGAAGTGTGAGAATATTTACCTGAAGCCACCTGAGAGCCAAACCAGGCTAGCTCAGCACCAGGACATCACTATGGTTGTTGGTTTCATTCATTAGCTAATGAATCGATTTAGTTATGATCCTGAAAAGAAAGGTAAACATTGAAATCAGCCAGGCAGGGGAAATTGTTGATGATTAAGTAGTGCTGATGAAAGAGTGGTGATGGGTGCCAGAAAGTGGTTGCAATGAGAAGAATACAAGTCTAAGAATCTTTGCAATTGAGAGGAATATCAGTATTGGGTATTGGGTACAAGGGCTAAGCATCAAGTGAAGGCATTCCTTTTATTATTTAAGCCAGGGAAAATTTGAGTATATTCCCATATTGATGTAAAAGATCCCCCAAAATGGATCATAAGACACACAGTTCATAATGTCCTGTTTCTTGCTGGGCACTCTTGTAATTTTTAAAAATTAATTAGTTAAAGGGGTGTACAAGAAAAGCTTTACATTACAATCATTTTCTTACTGGTGAGGATGAGTATGTTTGTGGTTTTCTTAGACGTTTACTTTCTGGTTTTTTTGGTGGGCTTCAAGTGTTTATATTCCTGATTTTGATTGCATTTTTTCAAGCATAAGAATTGAAGTTTTTCCATCAACTTTGTTATTTGACCTTTAGTTCCTTTATGTATGTGTAGATGTATTCAAGGGTAGAAGGAAAGTTAATACATTTTGTGTGCTCAAACGAATCATTTGGTCATATTTTCCTCTCCCCTCTTCCTTAAGTGTAGAATGTTCTTCTGCAACATTTGAAGTAATAAATTGCCTTTTATACATATTTTCACAGTGTTCACATTTTTTATATTCCTTATTGTAACTTTTGACCTTTTGTGATTAGATCTATTTCTCAAAGTCATGTCATTGGCAGCCATGATTTGGAATATATTCTTCTTTTAATAATTTATTTTTTCAGCGTCCCAAAATTCATTGTTTATGCACTACACCCAATGCGCCATGCAATACGTGCCCTCCTTAATACCTCCTTAATACCTACCACCAGGCTCAACATCCCCCTGCCCTGTCCCTTACAAAGCCCCCAGTTTGTTTGTGAGAGTCCACGGTTTCTCATGCTTCATCTCCCCCCTGTGATTTACCCCAATTCACATTTCCTCTCCTCCTAATGTCCTCTGTGTTACTCCTTATGCTCCACAAGTAAGTGAAACCATATGCTAGTTGACTTTCTCTGCTTGGTTTATTTCATTCAGCATAATTTCCTCCAGTCCCATCCATGTTGATAAAAAAACTGGGTATTCATCATTTCTGATGGAGGCATTATAAAGAGTTACATTACTTTGGAAAGGTATTCTTTTTTTTTACCATTTGACCAACATTCACCTTCCTAAACAAATATAAAGTAATGTATCTTTTTATGAGATGAAAGCATCACTTTAGATAATGCTTCCCACCCACTGTTTTGTTATATTATTTTACTTCTAATATTTATCTTTTTTAAAAAAGTAATCTATACCCCCAACATGGGGGCCAAACTCGCAAGCCCAAAATCAGGAGCTGTATTCTCTACTGACTGTGCCAGCCAGGCACCCCTGTTGAAGTGTTTAGCACTTTACTCTTGAATTGGTGACCCATGTTGATGTCATTACATTAATACTATTTTATGCCTGTCTAGAAAGTTAGTTTTAGATTGTCATTATGTTTCAGACTGTGGTTTGATATAGCTCCATTCTTAACCTATTCTTACTCCTATTGCCATCCTTTGTTCCATAAACTTTTTTTTTCTTTTAAAACTTACATTTTGAGGAGTCCCTGGTGGCTCAGTTGGTTGAGCATGTGACCATTTATTTCAGCTCATGCCCTGATGTGAAGGTCATGAGATGGAGCCCCAAGTCAGGCTCTGGGCTGATTGTGGAGCCTGCTTGATTTTGTCTCTCTGCCTGTTTTTCTATCCCTCTTCCACCTGACTTCTTACTCTCTTTCTCTCAAAAAATATTATGTTTCTATATTATGCACACACAAATGTTCATACACTTAAGAAAAGACATTACGGGGGCACCTAGGTGGCTCAGTTGGGTAAGCGACTGCTTTTGGCTCAGGTTATGATCCTGGAGATCCAGGATTGAGCCCCTCATCGGGCTCCTTGCTTTCCGGGAAGCCTGCTTCTTCCTCTCTCACTACCCCTGCTTGTGTTCCCTCTCTAGCTGTGTTTCTCTCTGTCAAATAAATAAATAAAATCTTTTTAAAAAAGAAAAGATATTATGTACTTATTTGAGAGAGAGACAGAAACAGAGAAGGTGTGAGAGAGCATGAGCAGAGTGGAGGAGCAGAGGGAGAGGGAGAAGCAGGCTCCCCATTGAGCAAGAGCCAGATAAGTGACTGGATCCCAGCACCCCAGGATCTTGACCTGAGCCCAAGATATATGTTTAACTGACTGAGCTATCCATATGCTCTTATTCTAAACTATTATACAAATTCATGTATAGAACTTATGTACATTGTAAATTGTCTTTAGCCTCTGGTACAGTATTTTATTATTATTTTTAAATAACTTGTCTCCCTTGATAGTACCTTACAGACTTGTCTCCAATGAATAATGATGATTCATTATTTCAGTTATTGACAGTATTTCAAGATGTGGCTTGGTCATTTACACTTTTGAGGATTTTTCACATTATTTCTCATTAAATTGCTGTTTTATCAATCATACAAAAATATTTTGAGATTGAGTTAAAATTCTGGTCCTCTACTGGGGGCAATTTTGTTCTCCTAGGGACATTGAGCAATGTTCAGAGACATTTTTGGCTGTCAGATAGGTGAGATGTCACTAGAGGCCGGGGATGCTCTAGACATCCTACATTGTCCAGGACAAATCCCAGCACAGAGACTAATCTGGGCCCAAATAACAATAGTGCTGAGATTGAGAGACTCTTAGGTAAGGAATGCATATCTATAGTTTTAGTACTTACAACCGTTTTCAGATTATTTCCCCAAATGTTATAGCACCTCACATTTCTGTGATGAAAATTAAATAACACCACTTTTGCTCCCAATCCCAATTGATGTGATAGCTTTTTAAGTTTTTTTTTGATATATGATAGGTATGGAAGGAATTTTTTGTTGTTTTCATAAGCAATTAGTGAGTTTGAGCAAATTCATTTATTTGGTAACCACTTTGATTTTCCCATTACTACTACATGCCCATATATTAAATGCCATTGTTTACAATTGCAGACATTTCAAATGATTTTTACAGACTGTTTCTTTATTGAGGTCTGTGGAGATATTTGGGTGATTTAGTTAATGAGGATGCCTGGGTGGCTCAGTCAGTTAAGTGGCTGCTTTCAGCTCAGGTCATGATCCCAGGGTCCTGGGATTGAGTCCCACATCGGACTCCTTGTTTAGCAGGGAGTCTGCTTCTCTCTGCCTCCTTCTGTGTGCTCTCTCTGACAAGTAAATAAATACAAAATCTTAAAAAATTCTATTAGTTAATGCATAACTGCTTCCTTCTCAATTTCTTGCCTTAATTAAGATGGCTTTGCCTGCAGATTTTACTTGTTTCATTTTTTTTATTTTGGGGGAATTTGGGGTTATTTTAAAGACTTTTAGGGGTGCCTGGGTGGCTCAGTTGGTTAAGCGACTGCCTTCGGCTCAGGTCATGATCCCGGAGACCCGGGATCGAGTCCCACATCAGGCTCCCTGCTCAGTGGGAAGCCTGCTTCTCCCTCTCTCACTCCCCCTGCTTGTGTTCCCTCTCTGGCTGTGTTTCTCTCTGTCAAATAAATAAAATCTTTTAAAAAAATAAATACTTTTAGGTGATTTTTTAAAATTTATTTTTAATTTCCATATAATTGACATGCATGTTATATTAGTTTTAGGTGTAAGTATAGTGCATCAAGAATTGTATACATTATTCACTGCTCATCAAGATAAGTCTACTTTTATTTTATTTTTAGTAGTTTTGCTTTTTTTAAATTAACATATAATCTTAATTTGCTTCAGAGATATACATCTGTGAATCATTAGTCTTACACAATTCACAGCACTCACCTAGTATATACTCTCCACAATGTCCATAACCCAGCCCTCCTATCCCTCCCCCTCCCCAGCAACCCTCAGTTTGTTTCTTGAGATTAAGAGTCTCTTATGGTTTTTCTCCCTCTCCAGACCATCCTGTTTCATTTTTTGGGATCAAGGTAATGCTGGCCTCATAAAGTGAGTTTTGAAGTTCTCATTCCATTTCTATTTTTTGGAACAAAAATAGTTTCAGGAGAATAGGTATGATTTCTTCTTTAAATGTTTGGTGGAATTCCCTCTGGGAAGCTGCCTGGCCCTGGGCTCTTGTTTGTTGAGAGATTCTTGATGACTGTTTCAATCTCCTTACTGGTTATGTGTCTGTTCAGGTTCTCTATTTCTTCCTGGTTCAGTTTTTGTAGTTTATATTTCTCTAGGAATGCATCCATTTCTTCCAGATTGTCATTTGCTGGTGTACAGTTGTTCATGATATGTTCTTACAGTTTGTATTTCTTTGGTGTTGGTTGTGATCTCTCCTCTTTCATTCATGATTTTATTAATTTGGTCCTTTCTCTTTTCTTTTTCATAAGTCTGGCCAGAGACTTATCGATCTTATTAATTCTTTCAAAGAATCAGATCCTAGTTTCATTCAAGTCAAATAGACTTGTTCTATTATTATTTTGGTTTCTATTTCATTGATTTATGCTCTGATCATTATTATTTCTCTTCTTCTGCTGGGTTTAGACTTTCTTTGCTATTCTTTCTCCAACTCCTTTTGATGTAAGGCTAGGTTGTGTACTGGAGACCTTTCTTGTCTCTTGAAAAAGGCTTGTATTGCTATATATTTTCCTCTCAGGATGGTCTTTGTTGTGTCCCAAAGATTTTGAATAGTTGTGATTTCATTTCCATTTGTTTTCATGAATTTTTTAAAAAATATTTTATTTATGGGGCGCCTGGGTGGCTCAGTTGGTTAAGCGACTGCCTTCGGCTCAGGTCATGATCCTGGAGACCCGGGATCGAGTCCTACATCGGGCTCCCTGCTCGGCAGGAAGCCTGCTTCTCCCTCTCTCACTCCCCCTGCTTGTGTTCCCCCTCTGGCTGTGTTTCTCTCTGTCAAATAAATAAAATCTTTTTTTTAAGATTTTATTTATTTATTTGACAGAGAGAGATCACAAGTAGGCAGAGAGGCAGGCAGAGAAAGAGGAGGAAGCTGGCTCCCTGCTGAGCAGAGAGCCCAATGCGACCGTCTCAATCCCAGGACCCTGAGATCATGATCTGAGCTGAAGGCAGAAGATTTAACCCACTGAGCCACCCAGGTGTCCTGTTTTCATGAATTTTTAAATTCTTCTTTAATTTCCTGGTTAACCCATTCATTCTTTAGTAGAATGTTCTTTAGCTTCCGTGTATTTGAGTTCTTTCCAACTTTCCTCTTGTGGTTGAGTTCTCCTTTCAAAACAGTGTGGTTTGAAAATATGCAGGGAATGATCCCAATCTTTTGGTGCTGGTTGAGACATGATTTGTGACCCAGGATGTGATCTATTCTGGAGAATGTTTCATGTGTATTCTGTTGCTTTGGGATGGAATGTTCTAAATATACCTGTGTGCTGTAGACCTGCAGTCTGATCGCTCATATGGGTTCCTTCTGTAAGGCATGGAGTGTCATGATCCTCCATCAAAGTGAAGGAACTCTGCAAAGTTGTGGTCATCGACACTAAAAAATATTTGTTTCCATTGTTCCTTGTCTGTTTAACTATTATAACTTCTTTGACACTATTTCCTCTCAGTTCACTTATAATCAAGTTAATGCTCTCTCTTGTTCTTAGTTTTGAATCCTCTCACACCAATCCTTATGAAGCATGATAATTATAGGATTGTAGGTGCACAACATACTTATCTTAAAAGTTAGTAAAACCTTTACTAACATAAGTAGTTTAGATATTACAACCTCCTGTCTGTGTGACCACTCATTCACTTCCCTATTCTAGAGAGAAGTAAAACACTCTAATGAGATAAGGATTTGCAGGAACCATCTGTTGCTCAGGACATGCCTGTCTATAATTGATTATTCTATAGATTAGGATATAATGGGCACATCCCATTTTATTGTATGGACCCTTCAAGGAATTAGGCACATCCCGTTTTATTGTATAAGACCCTCAAAGGCACTAGGCACGTCCTATTTTGTTGCATGGACCCTGAAAACACTATTGTCACTCAAGATTGATGATCCATCACTTAAAGAAACTCTTCATTCATATAGTTTCCACTTGAAAAAATGTCATATAGTTTTCATCTGAAAAAATATGTAACTCTCTGCTATAAATAAAGGATCCTGAGAACAGTGTTTTAAGGAGATCCCTACACCATCTTTAAATTCAATCTCCTCATTTCAAAAGCGCCGATGCCTTCCCTCACCCTTAGACCCTGACTGTTGCTGGGGCTGGATCCCGGCACCTGTGATGTCCATCTGGTCCAGTGTGTCATTTAAAGCTTTTATTTCCTTGTTGATCTTTTGCTTAGATGATATGTCCATTTCAGTAAGGGAGGTGTTAAAGTCCCTTATTATAATTGTATTATTGTTGCTGTGCTTCTCTGATTTTGTTTTTAATTTGTTTATGCAATTCGTTGCTACCATATTAGGGGCATAGATATTTAAAGTTTTTAGATCTTCTTGTTGGGCAGACCCTTTAAGTATGATGTCGTGTCCTTCCTCATCTCTTATTATAGTCTTTGGATTAAAATCTAATTTGTCTGATATAAGGATTGCCACCCCAGCTTTCTTTTGATGTCCATGAGCATGGTAAATTGTTTTCCATCCCCTCTTTAAATCTGGAGGTGTCTTTGGGTCTAAAATGAGTTTCTTGCAGACAGCATATTGATGGGTCTTGTTTTTTTTATCCATTCCGATACCCTATCTTTAGATTAGGGCATTTAGCCCATTTACATCCAGGGTAACTATTGAAAGATATGAATTTAGTGCCACTGTATTGCCTGTAAGGTGACTGTTACTCTATATTTTCTGTTTCTTTCTGGTCTGTTACTTTCAGGCTCTCTTTTTGCTTAGAGGACCCCTTTCAAAATTTCCTGTAGGGGCTGGTTTGATGTTTGCTTTTTGTTTGTCCTGGAAGCTTTTTATATATCCTTCTATTTTCAATGACAACCTAGTTGGATATAGTATTCTTGGCTGCATATTTTTTTCCCTTTAATGCTCTGAATATATTATGCCAGTCCTTTCTGGCCTGCCAGGTCTCTGTGGATAAATCTGCTGCCAATCTTATATTTCTGTCATTGTATGTTACAGACCTCTTGTCTCTAACTGCTTTCAGTATTTTCTCTTTGTCACTGAGACTTGCAAGTTTTACTATTAGATGATGGGGTGTGGACCTATTTTTATTGATTTTGAAGGGGGTTCTTTGTGCCTCCTGGATTTTAATGCTCGTTCCCTTTGTCAAATTAGGGAAATTCTCTGCTATAATTTGCCCCAATATACTTTCTGCCCCCCTCTCTCTTTCTTCTTCTTCTGGGATCCCAATTATTCTAATTTTTTTTTGTCTTATGATATCATTTATCTCTTGAATTCTCCCCTCATGGTGCAATAGTTTTTTCTCTTTTTCTCAGCTTTCTCAATGTGCCTTCAGAAGAAAGCAGTCAATCACTCCTGTCTCCCTGGCCCCTAGCCACACCCAGCCTGTGACTGCGCATTCCTATTCCTGGCACATGGCCCTGTTTGGAGTCTCTAAACCCAGCAGATTCCTACAGTACGCTCCCACACTGTTCTTCCTGGTGGAGGAAGGGGACTTCTCCCCAGATATTCCACTTGTGGGGTCCCTGTTTGAAGAGCAGTGGCCCAGCTGTGCCTTGGATCACAGTTTTAAAGTAACCCTTAGCTGAGACTCCACTTCTGGGCTCCGTCTCTGCAGCCTGCTTCCCTGCTCCAATACCTGGGAGCTCTGCCACACTCAAGCACCTCTGGTCTTCTTGTGACTCTGAGGGTTCTGAGACCACACTGTCCCAGCGAGGGTTCCACTCCCTGCTTAGCCTCTGGAGTGATGCCTCTCAGCAGAGCAAATGTATAAAAGTTCTGATTTTGTTGCTCTACTGTTGGCCGGGATCCGGCCCCTCCCCCACGGTCTCACTTCCCTTTGGTCACCTCGGATTCACTTCCCTGCATGTCCTACTTTCCAGAAAATGATCATTTTTCTATTCCTAGAATTGCTGCTCTTCTACTTTTCAATCTCCTGTTGAATTTGTAGATATTCAGAATGGTTTTATAACTAGCTGAACTCGTGGGACTTGATGATATTTAGGTTTCCTACTCCTCAACTATCTTGCTTGAGTCTTGATAAGTCTACTTTTAATCCCTTTCACCTATTTCACCAATTCCCCCATCCATCTCCCCTCTAGTAACCACCAGTTTGTTATGCACATTAAAGACTCTGTTTTTTGCTTGGTCTCTTTTTTTGTTGTTGTTCATCTGTTTTGTTTCTTAAATTCCATATGAGTAAAATCTTATGGTATTTATCTTTCTCTGACTGAGTTGTTTCACTTATCATTATATCATCTAGATCCACCCATATTGTTGCAATTGGCAAAACTTCATTTTAAAAAAAAAAAAACTTCATTCTTTTTTATGGCTGCACGATATTCCACTGCATATATATTAATCTTCTTTATCCATTCATCTATCAATGGCCACTTGGGTGCTTCCATATCTTTGTTGTTGTAAATAATGTTGCAAAATGTTGGGCGCATATATATTTTTGAATTACTGTTTTTGTCTTCTTTGGGTAAACACCTGGCAATGGGATTATTTGATCATGTGGTATTTCTAATTTGTTGAAGATTTCCATAGTAGCTGAACCGGTTGAATCCCCACCAACAGTGCATGAGGGTTCCCAATTTACCATCTCTATACTAACACTTGTTATTTCTTGTCTTTCTATATGAACCATTTTGACTGGTGTGATGTGATAGTCTTACTCTTTTTGATGTCACACAAATGGAATGATTTTATTCCCTTCTTAGATTGTTCACTGTTTGTATGTAGAAATACAATGAAGTTTTGAAGGGTTTATTCTGCATCCAGTACTTGGCCATTAATTTATTAGTTCTATTAGTGTTTCTGGCATCTTTATGATTTTCTACATATGAGATCAAACCATCTGCGAACATAATGTATTTCTTCCTTTCCAGTTTGGATGGATTCTATTTACTTTTCTTTCTTTAATTTCTCTGGCTAGGGCTTCCAGTGCTATGTTGAGTAGACATCAGGAAAGTGGGCATCCTTACCTTTTTCCTGATCATAAAGGAAAAATGTAGACTGTATCCTCATTTAGTATCATGTTTCTTGTGGGTTTTTCTAAATGGCTTTATGCTGAGATAGTTTTCTCCTATTCCTAGTTCTTAGTGTTTTTATCATCTTCTACACACAAATATAAACATCAGTTTCTTGAAGGCATAATATAGACAATAATGTATCTTCCAGGTTAGTAATGCATGATTGTGTCATGCTTTTTCTCTCTTATTTTTGTAGTCACATTGATGACATGGAGCTAGATAATGATACACGAATTTCAGAGTTTCTGCTTCTGGGATTTTCAGAGGAACCAGATTTGCAGTCTTTCCTCTTTGGGCTATTCCTGTCCATGTACCTGGTCACCATACTTGGGAACCAGCTCATCATCCTGGCCATCAGCTCTGACTCCCACCTCCATAACCCCATGTACTTCTTCCTTGCCAACCTGTCCTTTGTAGACATCTGTTTCATCTCCACCACTGTCCCCAAGATGCTGGTGAATATACAAACACAGAGAAAAGTCATAACCTATGGAAGCTGCATCATGCAGATGTACTTTTTCATACTTTTTGCAAGTTTGGACAACTTTCTCCTGACTGTGATGGCTTATGACCGCTTTGTGGCCATCTGTCACCCCCTGCACTACATGGTCACTATGAACCACCGGCTCTGTGGATTGCTGGTTCTGGTATCCTGGATCATGAGTGTCCTGAATTCTTTGTTACAAACCTTAATGGTATTGCAGCTGTCCTTCTGTACAGAGATGGAAATTCCCCATTTTTTCTGTGAACTCAGTCAGATGATCCAACTTGCCTGTTCTGATACCTTTCCTAATAACATGGTGATGTATTTTTCAGTTATGCTTCTGGTTGGTGCTCCTGTGGCTGGGATCCTTTACTCTTACTCTAAGATAGTTTCTTCTATATGTGGGATCTCATCATCTCAGGGCAAGCATAAAGCATTTTCCACATGTGCATCTCACCTCTCAGTTGTCTCCTTATTTTATTGTACAAGCCTAGGAGTGTACCTTAGCTCTGCTGCTACCCAGAGCTCCCACTCAAGTGCAGTAGCCTCAGTGATGTACACAGTGGCCACACCCATGCTGAACCCCTTCATCTACAGCCTGAGGAACAAAGACATAAAGGAGGCTCTAAATGTATTTTTCAGAAGGAAGCCATAAAAGGGCCATTTTACACCAGTTTCCTGTGCTTGCAGGCTTAAAGCCTAATAGCCAGAAACTGTGACTCTTAAATAGATATGAAAGAACTTAATCTCTCTTTTATATCCTGGAGTTTCAATTTTTTTGAATTTCAACTGCTTTATTGAATTTAAATAAGTGTCTTTGTTGAATTTTCTACTCCTTCTGATAGCTAACGGTTTTCCTTTGGTTTTCATAATTTCCAAAGTTAGTCCCAACCCTGAATCAGAAACAATTTGGGGATTCCCATTTGCCTCATATAGTGATGAATGGTCCCAGATTTATGAAATAAATGACATTGGCAACCGAGGCTGTTTTTATAATTTAATGCACAGGAAATTCTGAGATCACAGTTTTTTACTCTGTGTCCATCATTCCTTTCTACATTAATACTTCCAGTGCTCTTTTTGGTAATATACACTTTAACCTACTATTATGTTTCATAGGTAGTCATGAGACTTTATGATCCTCCTTAGGATCCTGTTCCCTTATCAGCTCAGCATCCACAGTATCCCTGGCACAAAATAGTAAGGCAGAAATTGATTCTGAGAAACACTCTCCAACTGTAATCTTCAGAGAGACAAATTTGCATAAACCAATTACTTAATATGGGGTTGGTATCAGAGAAAACCTGAAATATGATGAAGTAAAATTTTCTATCACACAATCTTTTGCAGATAATGTGTTTTTGATCATGAACATCTACTCATTGAAGTATGGGATATGTGATGTACATGTTTAAAGAGTTTTATTAATTGTACTGAAGAATGTACTGGTGGACTACGAGTTATTTAATTGGATGATTTACTGTTTCTACTTGAAAAATTCAAGCTCTGCCTACAAATACTACTCCTTCCATTTCCCCCAAATCTCCTCCTTTATAAATGTCATAAATGTTATAGTGTGAGTGAGTGAGTGAACAATTGGTGTGCTCACTGTCATTAATTTCTTTACATTTTTATGCTCTAAAATCTCTTCGATCCTATGCTCAAAGGATGACACAGACAAGAGCTGGAATTCCTGCCCAGTAATGCTCTGGGAATGGAAACCTGTGACTGAGGGTCCCACAAGTTATTCCTGCAAAAACGTAGAGGTCTTTCCAAACTCTCCCAATTATCTGGATGAGAATCTCAATGATGGTCAATTTTTAGTAGATTTATCTGAAATAAATGATTAACCAGGCCATTATGAATAGTGCTTTTAAATATCAGAAAAATATCAAAAATAAGCAGTAGATTGTTCTTAATATTCTGTTTTGTTTACATTGATTATTGAATCAGCCAGCTATTGCTGCATGATAGGCCATGATAAGTGTAAAAGGCACAGGATAATGTTTCTTTTGAAATCACATGGGGGTCTATGATGGGGAAGTATTCTGGTCTTTGCTGGTCTCCTCATGAGGCTGTGGTCATCTGTGGCTCAGCTGGAAATGCTCTATTCATCTTGGCTCTGTTCTCACATTTGGGGTCTTGCTGGTGGTAGGCTGGTCTAGGTTGACCATAGTTATAGTTGCTGAGCTCTGTTTTACCTGTTACAGCATGGTAGTCTGGACTTTTATACATAGCAGAGGCAGGGTTACAAAAGCACATGATGGCCCCTTGAGGCACATTTTCATAGTCAGCATACACTATTAGTCAAGGCGAATGAAACACTAAGTTCAATCTAGATTCAAAGTTGGAGAAATAGACTCCAATTCTCTATGAGAGGAGCTTCACAGACACATTGCCAAGTACATGGATATAGAGATAAGTGTTGACTTGTGGACATCTCAGCCAAAAGATCTATGAGAAGTACAGTTTTCAATTTGATAAAGTTTTATTGGTGTAGGACACAAAGACAACATAGAGAACAATCTACTACAGTATAATACAGTGATTTAATAATTCTACACATGACTTGGACTCATCACTGTGAGTGTGCTCTACATCAAAAACTAATGATGTACTCTACAGTGGCTAACTGAACATAATAAAAAATTAAATGGGAATGGGGATAAAAAATAAATTTTCTTTTTTCAAAAAATGGACAAAATAAAAATTAAAAAGTGGTTCAGTCTGTAGGATTTTTTTACATTTAGTTTCTATCTGCAAATAAATTTAGTTCCTATTATCTGTAAATAAATAATTTTACTTCTTTATTTTTTCTGATTTTGAAGTTTTTTTATTTCTTTATCTTGCCTGTTTGTTAGCTAGGACATGCAGTAGTTTGTTCAATAACAGTGGTGAGAGTGCTTTAATGGTTATTGTCTGTTAATAATATAAGTATGCTTGCTTTCTTGTTATTTATAGATTTTTTTTTGTTTAGAATTCAGACAGAAGTTAATGGTGTCTTCACAGTCTCAGTAATTTTCTCATAATCATCCCAAACCATAAGAAGAGCAAAACAATTTTTTAAAAGATTTTTATTTATTTATTTGACAGAGAGAGAGACAGCAAGAGAAGGAACACAAGCAGGGGGAGTGGGAGAGGGAGAAGCAGGCTTTCTGCTAAGCAAGGAGCCTGATGTGGGGCTCAATCTCAGGACTCTGGGATCATGACCTGAGCCAAAGGCAGACATCTAACGACTGAGCCATCCAGGTGCCCCGAAAAGCAAAATAACTTCTTTGTTAATTGCTTTTGTCCAAACAACTTAGCACCTGTTGGGAACTGCATAACTTTTGTGGGAGCATAAATTTTCAATAAATATGGGCAAATACCTAGAAGCATGATTGTTGGATCATTCAGTAAGACTATACCTGACTTTGTAAGAAACTGCTACATCATCTTCAATTTGGCTGTAGTGTTTTGCATTCCCACCAGCAGTGAATCAGTTTCCATTGATTTACATCCTTGGCATCATTTGCTGTTTTCAGTGTTTGGGATTTTAGTCATTCTCATAGGTTTATAATGGTATCTATTGGTTTTATTTATTATTTATTATTAATTAATTGATTTAATCAATAAGTAATCTTTTTATTTATTTACTATGTTCAGTTAGCTGCTGTATAGTACATCATTAGTTTTTGATGTAGTATTGAATGATTCATTAGTTGTGTGTAACACCCAGTGCCCATCAC
The DNA here is from genome assembly GCA_004023965.1 of Spilogale gracilis. NCBI lineage: Eukaryota > Metazoa > Chordata > Mammalia > Carnivora > Mephitidae > Spilogale > Spilogale gracilis. Next base: position 8,474 of record PITA01021322.1, on the reverse strand, counting down.
ATGTGCCCTTCTTAGTACCCATCACCCTGTAATGCCCTTCTGTCCTCCCTCCCCTTTGAAACCCTCAGTTTTTTTTCCCCAGGGTCCATAGTCTCTCATGGTTCATTTCCTTCCCTGATTTCTCCCCCTTCAGATTTCCCGCCCTCCCCCTATAGTCCTCTGTGCTATTGCTTATGTTCTACATATGATTGAAACCATATGATAATTGTCTTTCTCTGCTTAGCTTATTTCACTTAGCATAATCCCCCCAGTTCCATCCTAGAGAGGAAGAGTATACTTTCACAGAGACAAAGGCTCTGTTTTTCAGGTATAAATGAGAAACACAAATTTGTATTAGTTTAATAACACAGTTTATAAATATATAAAGCAATCTGGCAAAACTACCAGGAGAAACAGAAAAATCTGTAACCACTGTGGGAGAATTTGTAAATGTCTCTTAATAATAGAATAGACAGAGCTTTAATTAAAGAATTGAACAAAACATTCAATCCAATACATGTATACAAAAGAGATGATTGATTAAACATTCATAAACCTAAGGACAAGGTGCCTGTGTGGCTCAGAGGGTTAAGCCGCTGCCTTCAGCTCACGTCATGATCTCAGGGTCCTGAGATTGAGTCCCACATCAGGTGGTCTGCTCAGCAGGGAGCCTGCTTCCCCTCTTTCTCTGCCTGCTTCTCTGCCTATTTGTGATCTCTCTCTTTATCAAATAAATAAAATCTTTTTTTAAAAAAACAAACGTAAGGACAAAGTTTTGCTGTTTGTTTTGTTTAAAAGTAAATCGATGACATTGAAAACTATTATCATTAAAAAAAAAAGGTTGGTGAGAATGGACACTCTGGTCTTGCTGTTGATTCCAAAGAAAAATGTTTTTTAACTTTTCAACATTGAGGATAATGTTATTGTGGGATTGTCATATTGGTCTCCTTTTATGTTGAAATATGTTCATCCTATACCCAGTGTTTTGAAGGTTTTGTTTGTTGGTTTGTTTTCTTTTGTTCTGTTTTATTTTCATCATGAAAGGATGTTGTATATTGTCAAAAGCTTTTTTTGCATGCACTGAGATGATCATATGATTGTTATATTTCATTCTATTAATGGGTTATATCACATTTATTGATTTGTGGGAGTAGTTTAATTCCCACATATTTGTGACTATATCAAATATCTGTGCCCTTATATTCATTGCAGCATTATTCACATATGCAAGATATGGAAACAGCCCAGTAGCCATCAACAGATAACTTAATAATGGTGGCTGATCAGTACAATGGAATTCAACAAATAAAAAAAAGGAAGATATCCTTTTCTTAGCTAAAACATGGAAGGACCTGAGGGCATTACACTAAGTGCAATAATCAGTCAGATAATGACAATTCCTGAAGTCATAGAAACAGAGAATAAGGGATGCCTGAGTGGGTCAGTTGGTTAAGTGTCTGCCTTCAACTCATGATCCTGGGGCCTGGGATTGAATATCCCATCAACTCCTTGCTCAGTAGGGAGCCTATTTCTCCCTCTACCTGATACTCCCCTGTTTGTGCTTACTCTCTCTATCTCTCATACAAATAAATAAATAAAATATTAAAAAGAAAGAAACAAAGTGTAGGTTGATGTTTGCCTGTGGTCTGAGGAGATGCTGGTGAAAGCCTCAAAATAGTCAGTTAGCTATAAGATGAATGAGTTCTGGGAACTTATGCACAATATGGTCAATACAGTTAATTCTATTGTGCTGGATACTTGAATGTTGATAACAGTGTACATAATAAGTGTTCTTACAACAAAAATAAAAGATAACATTCTGACGTGATGGATGTATTTGCTAACTATTGTGGTGATCATTTCCCAGTGTATATGTATATGAAATCACTAAGTTGTATGCTTAAACTTCCACAATTTTATATGTCAATTGTATTTCAATAAAACTGGATAAAAGAAGAAAAAAATATTCTTATGTCTCTGTCTTCTATTTCCATTTTAAAATGTCACCTCCTTACAGTGGAACCCTCCCTATAAAAAAAAATAAATAAAACACAGTGCCATGATGAAAACCATTATGGATATGTCAATGGGAAGGACAAACAATAGGAAAACAGTATGTACATAAGGATGCCATGAATATAGCATCAGTGATGGAGATGTAGGAGACCCCATTTCAAAGGGTCCCCTGAAGTGAGTTAATATCTACTAGAACGCTGAAATGAAATCAGCCTGAGATGTAAGACCATGCACTCCTGGATCTCCATGGTGGCAGAAGAGCATCAGCAGAGAGGTAAAGCAGAGCACTTGGACTGATTATGGAGGAGAAAGAGGAGGAGGAGGGGGGAGCCACCAGAAGTAACCCATTGGAAAGTGATACCCTAATATGAAAGTGCCCTGTGATTGGGGAACAAAATCAGATTGCAGTCTTGTTAAAAGCACTCAAAAACAAAGGATATTAAGAGGCAACCAGGGAAAAATGCAGCTGCTGGCAGGGGCATAAAGCTGTGGCTCCAGGCCGGTTGTAGAAAACACTTCCAGGCAACCAAAGGAACACAGTGGCATTAGGCACGTGCAACTTGCAACAGAGGTCACTCTTCCCACAGCCTTCCTCATGACATGCTGGGACCATGGGGTCCTAGTGCTCCCAGTGTGGGTGTGGGCTCCAGAGAGCAACCGGACAGTGACAAGTTTGCACAAACTTATATCACTCATGGTTTCTGTTGCATGAGAGTGAAGCGACAAGGGGGGGGGGGGGCTCAGGCAACATTCTGGCTAGGGAAAGGGGTGCGTGATACCTGTGAGAGGTGGTGGGGTGCAGGGGAGAGTACAGAGGGAGAGTCTGTGTGCCCTTCACCAGCCAGAGAGGAGCTAACTGAGGCTTCTCTCTGAGATGGAGGTCTGGGTTCGGTCAGCTTACTTTGCCCTGATTTTTGAAAAGCTGCAAAAAGAACAAAAACCTCCAGAGGACAAAAGCCTGAAAACCCAGTTTCCATAGAGCCCAGCCCCTTGATGGGGATGGGGAGACTAAGCCCAAGCAACGCTGACTGAAAAACACCTCAGCTCCCTCCCCCCCAGAAGGCAAGCCAGAAGAACAAGAGGACAACCACCAAAGGTCTCCATAAAACTGTAAAACCCCAACATCAGGGAAAAACCAATATATTAAGCTCCTGGTACTACCCCAAAACTGGTATATTTTATAGATACAACTTTTAATTTTATTTTCTTTTTAACTTTTTTTAATTTTTTATTATTTATTTATTTATTTTAATATATTTTATTTTTTCAGTGTTCCAAGATTCATTGTGGGGCATAAACATTATTTATTTTTAAGCATGATTTCATTTAAAATTTTAAATTCATTCTCATAATTCTTGTTCTTTTATTTTTTTAAAGATTTTATTTATTTATTTGACAGAGTGAAACACAGCTAGAGAGAGAACACAAGCAGAGGGACTGAGAGAGGGAGAAGCAGGCTTCCTGCTGAGCAGGGAGCCCAGTGTAGGGCTCGATCCCTGGTCTCCAGGATCATGACCTGACCCCAAAGCAGTCACTTAACCAACTGAGCCACCCAGCCGCCCCATTGTTCTTTTATTTTTTAACACACTTATTATTAGATGATACTTAATGCAACACTCCCTAATAACTTTTTATGTTGAACTTTTTTCATACACATATCTGTGTTTGTTTCTTTCTTTTTTTTTCTTTTAAATATACATATAGATATAAACTTACAGGTAATTCCTCATTTCTATTCAATACTACCCTTATATATAAAACCAGTTGTAATTTCCCTCTATCTCTAGAAAGTGGAGTCTTCTAACAATAATAGCAAGATACACATGGGAGGACTGGAAATACTTTCCTTGCCCACAATGAGGGTTTGTATTCACCTTCCCATTCTATTCTTCTGTCAGTGTTTCTGTGTATTTGTTTTTGTCTTTGTAATATACAAATACTGGTCTTGGGGGTCATTTGCATTGGGATTTGCTTTTTGATTTTTTTCCCCTTTCTTTTACTTTTGACAGTCTTTTTGTTTATTCTTTTTTGTTTTTGTACCATATAAATCCTACCATTGGGGCCCATTTTGGATTTTTTTTTTATTCTTTCCTCTTTTCCCTCTTTTTTCTTCCATTTTCCTTTTCAGTGGTGACTTCTGATTGTTCTAAAACCTTCCAAAGAGCAACCCTCCTGGATTGACATATTCAACATACATCCCCTCAACCACCCCTCACCAAAATGACTCTGAGGAGAAACACCCAACAGAAGAAACTCAGAGTCTGCAACCCCTGTCACAGAACTACTGGATATGAACATAAACAATATAACAGAAATGGAATTCAGGGTAGTGATTATCCAAGCAATGGTTAATTGGAAAAGAACATTAGTGGCAAGATAGAAGCTCTAAGGGCAGAAGTGAAAGCCGAACTGGCAGAGGTTAAAAAAGCTATCAATGAGATCTAATCTAATTTAAATACCCTAACAGCTAGGGTAAGTGAAGCAAAAGATACCATTAGTGATCTAGAAGATAGATTGATTGAGAAGGAGGAGTAAGAGAAGTCTTGGAACAAACAGATAAAATCCCATGAAAATAGAATTAGGGAAATAAATAATGCCATGAAATGTCCCAATATCAGAATTATTGGAATCCCCGAGGGAGTTGAGAGAGAGAGAAGCCTAGAAGATATAGTTCAACAAATCCTGAATGAAAATTTCCCTAATCTGGGGAATGAAACAAGTGTTCATGTCTTAGAGGCAGAGAGGACACCCCCTAAGATTGATGAGGCTAGAAAAACCCCAGGCACATAATTGTGAAATTCATGAATCATAAATTCAAAGAATATGTCTTAAGGGGAGCTAGGGGGAAGAGACCCGTTATGCACAGAGGGAGGACCATCAGAATAATGTCAGACCTGTCAAAAGAAACCTGGAAAGCTAGAAAGGACTGGTAAGACATATTATGGAAATTAAATGAAAAAAATGCAACCAAGGATAATGTACCCAGCAAGGTTGACTTTCAAAATGGAAGGGGAAATAAAGAGCTTCCAGTACTGGCAAAGTCTAAAAGATTATGCGACCATCAAGCCAGCACTACAAGAATTATTAAGTGAGGTTCTGTAAAAGAGGAATAAATCTAAAGGTGACACAGAACAGAAATTTACAGAGGTAGTCTATAGAAACAAAAACTTCACAGGCAACATGATGTCAATAAAAACATACCTATCTATAATCACTCTCAACATGAATTGCCTAAATGCTCCAAAAAATGACACAGGTTTACACACTGGATAAAAAGACAGGACCCATTCATATGCTGTCTGCAGGAGACACATGTTGAATCTAAAGACACTTCCAGATTGAAAGTGAGTGATTAGAAAACCATCTTGCACACCAATGATCCTCAAAAAAAGCCAGGGTAATGATTCTCATATCAGACAAATTAGATTTTAATGTAAAGACTGTAGTCAGAGACACAGAAGGACTACATCATTTTTAGAGGGTCTATACACCAAGAAGATCTAACAATTGTAAATATTTATGCCCCCAACATGGTGGCAGCCAACTACTTAAGCCAACTGTTAAGCAAAATAGAGTCATATCATTATAAATACATTAATTATAGGAGATAATAACATACCACCCTCAGCAATGGACAGATCATCTAAACATAAAATAAACAAAGAAAGAAGAGCCTTGAATGACACATTGGACCAGATGGATCTCATAGATATATTCAGAACATTCCACCCTAAAACAGCAGAATACTCATTCTTCTAGAGTGCACGTAAAACTTTCTCCAGAATAGGTCACATACTAGGTCACATATCAGGGCTCACTTGATACCAAAAGACTGAGATTATTCCTGCATATTCTCTGACCATAATTCCTTGAAACTGGAACTCAACCATAAGAAAAATTTCAAAAGGAATTCAAATGCTTGGAAGCTAAAGACTATCTTGCTCAAGAATGTTCAGTTCAACCAGGAAATGAAAGAACTTAAACTTTTCATGGAAACCAATGAGAGTGAAGATACATTGATCCAAAACCTATGGGATACAGCAAGGGAAAATACCTAGCCATCCAAGCCTCACTCAAAAAAATTGAGAAATTCATAATACACCAGCCCTCATTACACCTTAAAGACCTGGAAAGTCAACAACAAATTAGGTCAACCCCACACACAAGACAAAAAATAATTAAAATTAGCACAGAGATCAATGAATTAGAAACTAGAGATACAGTAGAACACATCAACAAAACTAGAAGATGGTTTTTTGAAAGAGTTTATAATATCAATAAACCATTGGCCAAACTCATCCAAAAGAAAAGAGAGAAGAGCCAAATTAATAAAATTACGAATGAAAGGGGAGAGATCAGGACTAAAACCAAGGAAATAGAAACAATCATCAGAAATTACTATCAACAACTATTTGCCAATAAGTTTAACAACCTAGAAGATATGGATGCATTCCTAGAAACCTATAAACTTCCAAGACTGAAACAGGAAGACATTGACAATCTGAATAGACCTATATCTAGTAACGAGATTGAAGCAGTGATCAAAAACCTCCCAAAAAACAAGAGCCTGGCCCACTCTCACAAATATTATTCAACAAAGTATTAGAAGTCCTAGCAACAGCACTCAGACAACAGAAAGAAATAAAAGGTATTCAAATTTACAAAAGAGAAGTCAAACTCTCTCTCTTCACAGATGACATGATACTCTTTATGGAAAACCCAAAAGACTCTACCTCCAAACTACTAGAACTCGTACCACAATCCAGTAATGTGGCAGGATACAAAATCAATGCACAGAAATCAGTTGCATTCTTACACACTACAATGAAAATATAGAAGAGGAAATCAAAGAATCAATTCGGCTTACTATAGCACCAAAAATTATAATATACCTAGGAATAAACCTAACCAAAGAAGTCAAGGATCTGTACTCGAGGAACTACAGAACACTCATGAAAGAAATTGAAGAAGAGGACACAAAAAGATGGAAGAGCATTCCATGCTCATGGATCGGAAGAATAAACATTGTTAAAATGTCTATACTGGGGAGAAGAAGATGGCAGAAGGCCAGGTGACCGCATTTCGGGGAATTCCCTGAAGTGCACTCAATTCCAGCAAAAAAAAAAAACACTACAGGACCACTGTGAGCACCCAATAAATGAGCCTGAAATGTGATATTTTGCACTTCTGGAGACAAAGACCATCCTCAAAAAGGTAGAAACAAGTGAGAAGGACCAGAGGCTTGGCCCCCAGAGACAGGGGAGTGGGGGAGGAAGTCCACAGAGCTGAACCATTGAAAGCAAATACCCCAACACTAAAGAGCTCTGTGAGTGAGGAATAACAGCAGATTACGGTCTGAATCGGGGCGAGACAAAAGCGGGAGCACAGCAGAGCCCACAACAAGGCAAGGAGACTTTTCTTTCGCTGCCTCTGCCGCCACTGGAGCGGGGAGACAGGGACCCGCAGGGACAAAGAGTGCCCTGTGAGGTGCAAAATCAGTTTTTCCTCCGCAGCAGCACGGAGACGGGAATCTGCAGGGAGAGGAAGTGCCCTGCAGCACCAGGGAACTTTAGAGGGGCTGGGGTGTGGAGTCTATCCCCCCACTGCTTAGGCCAGAGAAGCAGGGCTTTGTGGCACGGGGGATCTCAGCGAGAGCGGTGGGCATGGATTCTATTTTTCCACCACTGCCTTTATCTCACGCTTCTCTCCACCCCATGGGCTGGGTGCGGACCCCCCAGGGAAGGCGATTTTACAGACTTGCATGGGACCGGAGAGACCTTGGGTCCCGGGGCACAGACAAAGTCACACAATCCAAAAGGAGTTGTGGTTTTGAGGTGTGGGAGTGAAGTGACAAACGGGGGGCGTGGGCAGAAACCAATCCAGCCTCTGCACGTACCAGGCTGTGACAGGCTGCCAACCGGGAGGCGGGAAAGAGCCCCTCTCAGTGTAAAGGCTCTCTCTGGGAAGGAGGTCTGGGCACAGACATCTTGCTCTGACCTGACTTCCTCAGCAGCTGAAAAAGGACGTAAAAGAACAAAACTCTGCCGCCAGAACTGTAACTTGGAAACCTGGTTACCATTGAGACAAGCCTCTAGCAAGGGGGCAGAGAGACGCAGCCCAGGTAGAAGGACTGAAACTGTGCCACAGGCCCCACCCCCAGAAAGCAAGCCAGAAGCTCAGGAGGACAACACTCAAACTGCAAAACCCCAAATCGGGGGAAAGGCAATTTATTAAACTCCTGGCACTGACTACAAGTACCAAAAGCCCTACAACTTATTGATAGTTTTCCTTATTTACTTTTTAAAACTTTTTTCCATTTTTACTTTTAAAGCTTCTCAACAAGATCCTTGCTAACAGGATCCAACAATACATTAAAAAGATTATCCACCATGACCAGGTGGGCTTTATCCCAGAGATGCAGGGGTGGTTTAACACTCGCAAAACAATCAACGTGATAGAACAAATCAATAAGAGAAGAG
>PITA01021321.1:0-32742 GCA_004023965.1 Spilogale gracilis | reverse complement strand
TGCCTGCCATTCCCCTTCCTTGTTCTCATTCTCTCTCTCTCAAGTAAATAAATAAAATCTTAAAAAAGAAAGAAAGAAAGAAAGAAAGAAGAGTTGCAAGTGGTAGCAAGAAACCAGGAAGAAAATTGAGGTATAGATTCCTTTGTACTTACTCTAGACTTTACTTCTTGTACCAGGTGATAAGACTAAGTAAGTCTAGAAGAGTATAATGTTTTTATTTCATTTAGAAGTATAATTTTAAGTGTATGCTCTTTTAAATAAACATTAGGTCTTTGTAAATTATATAATATTTAGTGAGGACAATGGGAATATATGAAAATTTTGGCTAAAATATTTTTTTAAAGATTTGTTCATTTTAGAGAACAAGAGCACGTATGCACGGGAGGGGCAGAGGGAGAGAGAGAAAGAGAAACCTAAGCAAACTCCATGCTGAGCACAGAGCCTGACTCAGGGCTTGATCTCATGGCCCTGAAATCACCACTTGAGCCAAAACCAAGAGTCAGACACTTAATCAGCTGTGCCACCCAGGTGGCCCTGAAATTTTTTTGTAAGCTATTCTTTTTTGTTTTTTAAGATTTTATTTATCTCTTATTAGAGAGAGAGATCACAAGTAGGCAGAGAGGCAAGTAGAGAGAGAGGAGGAAGCGGGTTACCTGCTGAGCAGAGAGCCTGATGCAGGCCTCAATCCCAGGACCCTGAGACCATGACCTGAGCCGAAGGCAGAGGCTTAAGCCACTGAGCCACCCAGGCGCCCTTTATAAACTATTGTTATGAGCTATTGAGTTTATGCAGCCTTGATCTATAGCATGTGTAGATCTCAGTATCATCTTTAGTCATCGCATATTTTATGTTAAAAAAAAAAAAAAAGGTTATATGATCTACTGACCAGTTCAGCTCTACTTCAAATGGTAAAGCAGTGGTCACACTCTTTATGTTCTCTTGTGCTTTTCTTTTGTTTTTCCAGTTACTTTTTGGGAATTTCTGTTGGTCTGTATTTGGTAGATGATTGTAGTATCTAAATCTACAGTTACTAACAATTTTTTTAAAAAAATGTTTTAGGGCGCCTGGGTGGCTCAGTGGGTTAAAGCCTCTGCCTTCAGCTCAGGTCATGATCTCAGAGTCCTGGGATAAAGGCCCACATCAGACTATCTACTCGGCAGGGAGCCTGCTTCCTCCTCTCTCTCTGCCTGCCTCTCTGCCTACTTGTGATCTCTCTCTGTCAAATAAATAAATAAAATCTTAAAAAAAAATTTTTTTTTAAAGTAATTTCTACACCCAACATGGGGCTCATATTCATGACCCAGAGATCGAGTCACATATTCCACCAACTGAGCTAGCCAGGGGCCCCTAAAATTACTAAGAATTTTAAGAAAAGATAAAAGAATATGGGTAGCTTAGCTTAGAAATGCAAGTGGATGACAGTATATTTGAGGGAGTCTCTGTTAGGCAGAGTAAAACCTAATCTTTTTTTTTTTTTTTTTTTTTAAGATTTTATTTATTTGACGGAGAGAAACACAGCCAGAGAGGGAACACAAGCAGGGGGAGTGAGAGAGGGAGAAGCAGGCTTCCCAACGAGCAGGGAGCCCGACGTGGGACTCAATCCCGGGTCTCTGGGATCATGACCTGAGCTGAAGGCAGTCGTTCAACCAACTGAGCCACCCAGGCGCCCCAAACCTAATCATTTTTAAAATAATTTAAAATATTAAGGTTTACATTGCTAACCACTTAAAACTTCAAGACCTAATCAAGATAGAAAAGGATGAAGGAAGTGAAAGGGATGAAGAGCAAGAGTTAGAAAATGGTGGAAGAGGAAAGAACCTAAGAGAACCAAGAAAAAGATCTGTTTATAGTGGGAGGTGCTGGTGTGCTACCAGGACCTCTTATGCACCACTTCATGGTAGCTGGGTTGTTGGTTATTGCATTTTTGCTCTCTACAGTTTTTAACATAGCTAACAGGTTACTAATAAATCAGTCTAGATTGGGAAAAGCACAAACTTCTAGTTGGAAAAGTTCTTAACAGGTAACCTTGAACTTTTATTTTGATGGATGGTACAAGTTTTGGTTTATTTAGTCTCAAAATTTGGTCTTCTAGTTCTTTTTTTTTTTTTTTAAGATTTTTAAAGATTTTATTTATTTATTTGTTTGTTTGTCAGAAAGGAAGCATAAGCAGAGGGAGCAGTAGGCAGAGGAAAAAGCAGGTTCCCTGCTGCGCAAGGAGCACCATGCTGGAATCCATCTCAAGACTCTTGGATCATGACCTGGGCTAAAGGCAGACACTTAACCGATTGAGCCACCCAGCCACTCCTCCAGTACATTATTTTTTTAAAAAGTCCTTGTATAAGTTACCTTTTTAAAAAATATTTATTTATTTGACAGAGAGATACAGAGCAGGGAGAGGGAGAAGCAGGCTCTCTCTTCTGAATAGGGAGCCTGATGCAGGACTTGATCCCAGTACTCCAGGATCATAACCTAGACCAAAGGCAGCCACTTAATGACTGAGCCACCCAGGCACCCGTATAAATTATTTTTAAAGAAAGCCTTAGCTATAGTGGTTTGGTAAGGATGGGAGCAGTTTTCAAGGTAGCAGAAGCTATAATAATTTTGGCAATTACAAGCAATCAATCTTGAAATTTTGGAGGCAGAAGCTCTGGCCCATTTGGTGGTGGAGGCCAGTACTTTGCAAGACCACAAAACCAAGGTGGCTATGGTGCTTCCAGCAGTAGCAGTAGTGATGATCATGGAGGAAGGTTTTAATTACTTCCAGGAAGCAGTGGTTAGCAGGAGAGAAGAGCCAGAGAAGTGACTAGGAAACTGCATGTTACAACATGTTTGTGAACTCAGTCAAGCACAGTGGTGGCAGGGCCTAGCTGCTACAGAGAAGACATGTTTTAGACGAGGCTTGTATATGGGCCAAAAACTGAGGACTGTATTTGTGACTGTTTGTATAACAGGTTATTTTAGTTTTTGTTCTATGGAAAGGGTAAAGCATTCCAACAAAGGATTTTAATATAGATTTTTTTTTTAAACCCATGCTGTTGATTGCTGAATGTGATAGTCTGATTATGATGCTGAATAAATATCTGTTTAAAAAAAAAATTGGAGGGGCGCCTAGGTGGCTTAGTTGTTAAGCGTCTGCCTTCAGCTCAGGTCATGGTCCTGGAGTTCCGGGATCGAGCCCCGCATCAGGCTCCCTGCTCCGCAGGAAGCCTGCATCTCCCTCTCTCACTCCTTCTGCTTGTGTTCCCTCTCTGGCTGTGTTTCCTTCTGTCAAATAAATAAATAAAATCTTTCCAAAAAAGAATTAGAAAAATAAAGGCAGGTTTTAGGGTCAATGGCATGTATATATAGAAAGAATAATAAAATTTTTGAAATGTTCAGAATACTTTTTATCTGTTCGTAGTATACTGTGTCATGTGCAAGTTTGGACTTCATGAAAAGCTTTAGAAATTAATAATACTTGGGTGCCTGGGTGGCTCAGTTGGTTAGGCATCTACCTTTGGCTCAGTTCATGGTCCCAGGGTTCTGGGATCGAACCCCACATTGGGCTGTCTGCTCAACAGGAAGCCTTCTTCTCCCTCTCCCACTCCCCCTGCTTGTGTTCCCTTTCTTGCTATGTATTTCTGTCAAATAAGTAAATAAAATATTTTAAAAAACTAATAATACTCAAGATTAACATTTTTGTATTTTCTCTAATATCTTTTAAACTTGAGCAATTAAAATGTTTTTAGCTAATTCTTAACAAATTCAGGTTAATGTTTCTCTCTTCTCAGATGAAGAAGTTGTTGAGCTTCCAGATTTGGATTATCTGCGAACCATGACTCATATAGTCTTTGTAGACTTTGATAACTGGTCAAACTTTTTTGGTCATCTACCAGGGCATCTTAACCAAGGAACATTTATTTGGGGTTTTCAAGGTATGATTGATAAGGAAAACATTTGAGATGATATCTTCTTCTCTTTTTTCCTTTAGAATATGTTTCACATTAAAAGGACTGCTCTTGAACCTTCTTGCTTAGAATATACAGATGTACTTAGAATATTTTCACTTTGCATTATAGCTACTCTGCTGGAATATTTTTCTCTTTATATTTCTCTTTGGTAAATTTCTATTTACATTTCTGTTTTCATTAACTCTGTTCGGTGACCTAAAGTTTGTGGATCTTTAGAGACATATATTGAAAAAGCCTTTATTCAGCACTGGCAATGTGCCAGGTGCTATGGTTGGTATCAATCCATGCTTACTGACCATTATATTTATCTCTTTTTAAAATATAAGGCAGTATGCTAAGAAGTTTATTTTTTTCCAAAATATAAAACTAATAAATAGTAGAGTTAGCTTTTGAACTTGGTTGGGCCTCCTTGCTACAGAACTAGTATGATTTTTGACATGCCATTAACTGCTTCTTATAGTTCATCCTTACTGTTCATTCATCTAAATATCTCTTTACAAACCATTGACCAAACAGGGAGAGACTTTGATTTACAGAAAATTAGTATAGTGAACATCCAATAAACTTCTCTTTGATAGGGAACAACATGTAAAGAGGGGGATTGGATTTAAGATAGAAATATACTGACCTAGATAAAGTTACCCAGTACAGTCTTTTAGTAAATTTTGCTTTGCTGATTGTCCATAATTTCTATCCACTGAGTAGCTCCAACATATTTGTTAAAAAAACACTAATGTGGTTTTATAGAATTATACCAATCCTTAGAGTCTTCACACACATTACTTTTGATTCTTACTAGCATACCTACATGTTTCCAGATGAATAGGCAGATTCAAGTCTGCCTATTTTGCCAAGATTGTAAAGCAACAAAGTGGTGATACCCATACTTAAATTGAGTTCTGCATTCTGATCTAGTACCTATGCTCTAGAAAAATTTCTCTCTACTGTGTGTTTTTTTCATGATTGAGCTTTCAGCTGTATCTAGTGTTCTGTTCTTTTTTTCTGTTTGACTATCATATATGCCTTTTCTAAAAATAATAGGAGGAAACACCAATTGGAAGCCTCCACTCAACTGTAAAATCTATAATTACCTGAACAGGATTGGATGCTTCTTCCTTCATCCTCGTTGTAGTAAAAGAAAAGATGCTGCTGATTTTGCCATATGTATGCATGTGAGTGATTGTTTTATTCAAAATCTAATGTGAACCTAGGACCCATTTGGAATTTCTTTTCTACTTAGTGCTATAGAGCATACTTAAGTGCTGTATTTTTGTATAAAACTTTCTGCCTCAGGTTCTACTTAAGACTAATGAGGGCAAGGGCCCATATCATAGTTAATGCCTGCTTTTCTGCAATTGCTAGCAGACTGTCAGCTGCTCATTGTAGACCCATAACTTTATAGAATAATGATCAAGAGATGACATTATATTTGATGCATGCTAAGATACTTTTACATTTTAACATCTCTGAAATTGGGAGGCACCTTAACAATCACCATTGGCCTAGATGGGATTTGCATTTGCTTCTCTGTCTGCCAGTCACCTAGAGAAGCTACCAACCTGAGACCCATATTAAATTAAATTCTCTGCTTAAGGATTTAAGTGTCACACTGATAGCATGAATTTACTCTGCAGATTTGTTTTTTTGGGTATTTTTGTGTGTGTTTTTAAAAGTTTGTTTGTTTGTTTAGAGAGTGGGGAGAGTAGGAGGAGAGGGTGGAGGAGAGAATCTTAAGCAGGCTCCACACCCAGTGTACATCTGTCTCACAACTCTGAGCCTAAATCAAGAGTTGGACCCTTAAAATAAAAAAACAAAAAGGGAAAAAGAGTTGTACCCTAACCAACTGAGCCAGCCAGGCACCCCTTAAGTTTTTTATTTATTTAAGTAATCTCTTCATCCAACATGGGGCTTGAACTCATGACTCCAAGATCAGGAGTCACATGCTGTACTGACTGAGCCAACCAGGTGCCCCTCTCTGCAAACTTGTTGGTTGCTGCTTATGTTTTTGCTGCTCATGTCTTTGTTTTATTTTTTTTTTAAGATTTTATTTATTTGACAGAAATGCAGTAAAAGAGGGAACACAAGCAGGGGGAGTGAGAGAGGGAGAAGCAGGCTTCCTGCTGAGCAGAGAGCCTGATGCAGGGCTTGACCCTAGGATGCTGGGATCATGACCTGAGCCAAAGGCAGACGCTTGACAACTGAGCCACCCAGGTGCCCCAGCAGCTTGTGTTTTAAACCATAAGACATTTTTTCCTTTTCATTTATTCAGTGCTGAGATAGAGTTATGCAAATTACCTTACTTACCCTCTCTCTATGGCAAATTTATTTCTTATTTACTCTTAGATTAAGTGGGTAGCCCTTATAGCATTCCAGCTTTATGTTTGGCTTTTTTTTTTTTCCCTTCTTGGTGGCACATAAAATATCTGGCATTGATATTGATAGTATTTTACATTTGATTAAACATGACATTTTACTTATTTATGAAGGAAATCTTTATATCATACTTTGGTAGGAGCTAAATATACTTTTGTGGGGGTGCTTGGCTGGTTCAGTCAGTGGAACATGCAGCCCTTGATCTCAGGGTTGAGTTTGAGCCCCATATTGAGTTTAGAGATTCATTTTAAAAAGTAATTAAAATAAATAAATACACCTTTCTAGATATATGTTCATTCTGAAATAGATGTAACTTAATTTAAACCTCAGGTACTGATTTTTATCAACACATGCATTTTGTTCCAACTTAGGCTGGCCGTCTAGATGAGCAACTACCCAAGCAAATCCCTTTCACCATCCTCTCAGGAGATCAAGGTTTTCTGGAGCTAGAGAATCAATTTAAGAAGACCCAGAGGCCAGCACATATACTAAACCCTCACCATTTAGAGGGAGATATGATGTGTGCCTTGTTAAATAGCATATCTGATACCACCAAAGGTATGCAGCTGCAGTCACAGTGCAAACCGCCCAAGAGGAGGAGACTTCACTGCTGAAAGAAACCAATAAACTGCTGTCCACTAGTGAACTATTGGCTGCTCACTAAAGCATCATCCTCTCATAATTTTCTCTTACTTATTTTTTCCTTTTTTCTCATTCTTTAGTGTTTTAGGATTTTCTGGAGCCTTTTCTGATCTATTAGATAAAATCTGTATTCATGTATATAAAATATATATTCATGATTTGAAATGTTAGTGCAGTTTTGCAAAGCTCAGAATCCAGATTTTCAGTGTTCTAAAATACCAACTTTATCCTCACTTTTTCAGAAACTTAATTGCTTATACATTAACCCCGAAAACAATAAATAATAATAAGGCAAAAAAAAAGACAATTTAAAGAGGTTGACAGGGACAAAAATGAAGCCCCGAGAGATCTTTAATTCCATGGAAGGAGGAATAGGTACCTCCTGTTCTATTCCCAGGACTTACACTCTCTTCTCTGACTTTCTGATATATTGTTCAGTGAAAGGATGTGTTTATGTTCAGTTTCACTAGTAAGTATTTAAGAAAGGATGTAATTCTAGGAATTCACATGAGTTTTTTTTCAAAATTTCTAAAGTAAATATGGGTAGAAGAAAAGAACAAGTTTTTGGGTTTTTTTTTTTAAGTTTTTATTTATTTATTTGACACAGAGAGAGATGAGAGGCAGGCAGAGAGGGAGGAGTAAGCAGGCTCCCTGCCTAGCAGAGAGCCCGATGCGGGCCTCGATCCCAGGATCCTGAGATCATGACCTGACCTGAAGGCAGAGGCTTTAACCCACTGAGCCACCCAGGCACCCGAACAAGTTTTTTAATAGCCTAATGGTTTGCAGCCATGGCTGAGATTTGAAGATATTGATGAATGACCTCAATGAAAATCTATTTTTGGCATTTTTACTATATGCTCTAAATTTTCCAACTCTCCTCCTAGCTCTTTTTTTCTTTCAGCATTTTTGGAGCCACAGTGTGATTGAAACCCTATTCTGAAGAATTTCGCTCTCATCACTGAATTACAGTAGATAAATTTACTTCTGCAGAGTTAGGAATCATTAATCTACTAGCTGAACTCTGTTTTTTAAAGGAAAATCAACTCTGTTTTGCATATTTATATCATGCCTTAGTACTGAATTATATATTCCTATTCTGTAATTTTTGTTGTCATCTCTTTGTCTTTTTTTTTTTTTAAGATTTTATTTATTTGACAGAGAGAAACACAGGTAGAGAGAGAACATGAGCAGGGGGAGTGAGAGGGAGAAGCAGGCTTCCTATCGGGTAGGGAGCCTGATGCAGGGCTCAATCCCGGGACTCCAGGATCATGACCTGAGCCTAAGACAGACACTTAACGACTGAGCCACCCAGGTGCCACTTGTCACTTAAATGTTTTAAAGAAGAGGGGTGCCCAAGTGGCTCAGTTGGTTGAGCTATTAACTCCTGGTTTTGGCTTAGGTCATAATCTCAGGATCATGAGATCCAGCCCCAAGTTGGCTCCTCACTAAGTACAGAGTCTGCTTGGCCCTCTCCCTCCCTCTCTGCTCCTTCCCTTCTGTTCCTACCCTTACTCTGCACCCCTGCATGCTCTCACACCCTCACTCCCTCTCTCTCTTTGATAAATAAATGAAATCTTTGAATGTTTTAAAGAAGGGAGGGGGTATGCCGCCTAGCATGGCTCAGTTGGTTAAGCATCCAACTCAGTTTCAGCTCAGGTCTTGATTTCAGGGTCATGATTTTAGGCCCTGCGTTGAGCTCCACACTGGGTGTGGAGCCTATTTTTAAAAAGATCAAAAAGTAGGGGCGCCTGGGTGGCTCAGTTGGTTAAGCGACTGCCTTCGGCTCGGGTCATAATCCCGGAGACCTGGGATCGAGCCCCACATCGGGCTTCCTGCTCCACGGGAAAGCCTGCTTCTCCCTCTCTCACTCCCCCTGCTTGTGTTCCCTCTCTAACTGTGCTTCTCGCTGTCAAATAAATAAAATCTTAAAAAATAAATAAATACAAATAAAGGGAACTTTTTTTTTTAAGATTTTATTTATTTATTTGACAGAGAGATCACAAGTAGGCAGAGAGGCAGGCAGAGAGAGAGGAGGAAGCAGGCTCCCTGCTGAGCAGAGAGCCTAATGTGGGCCTGGATCCCAGGACCCTGAGACCATGACCTGAGCTGAAGGCAGAGGCTTTAACCCACCGAGCCACCCAGGTACCTGAACTTTTTTTTTTAAAGGTGGGGAGGGGCAGAGGGAGAAAGAAAAATCTAAAGCAGACTCCATGCCTAGCACTGAGCCCTATGTGAGGCAGGACTCCCATCTCACAAACCTGAGATCATGACTTGAGCCAAAATCAGGAGTCAGTTGCTTAACCAACTGAACCACCCAGACTCCCCAAAAGGAACTGCTCTTTATTGAAGGCCTTTACTATGCCAGCCACTATGCCATCTACTTTTTATATTTGTAGTGTTTGAAGATTTTAAAACGTGTTTAAGAAAAACAAAACAACAACAAAAAAAAACGTGTTTAAGGAATAACTTCCACATGTTATTTTTCTTTGCAACACTTTGAGGTAGGATGTGTTAGATTATCCCATTTCATAGCTGAGGGAGCAGAGTCCAGAAAAGTTAAAATAAGCTAACTGCAAGTATTTTTCTTTTTGGACGCCTGGGTGGCTCAGTTGGTTAAGCAACTGCCTTCGGCTCAGGTCATGATCCTGGAGGCCCAGGATCAAGTCCCACATGGGGCTCCCTGCTAGACAGGAAGCCTGTTTCTCCCTCTCTCACTCTCCCTGCTTGTGTTCCCTCTCTGGCTGTGTTTCTCTCTGTCAAATAAATAAAATCTTTAAAATATATATATATATATTTTTCTTTTTATCAGTATCTCCTGCTAAGGCCAAGACTTTTACTGACAGAAATGTCTGATTTTATGATGTAGAGAATTGAGTGTGAATCATTGATTCTAACCATTTCCTTGAAAAACAATGACTTTTTGCTGCAGTGTAATGACATTGCAGAGTTTGTGTAAAGATACCAAATATAAGAGGTCTTTTTGTTTCTTTTTTAAATGACATTTAAAAAAATACATGGGAAGGGCAGAAAATAAAAAGGGTTTATTATGGGTTCTCATATTGCTGATTATATGTTAAACATAGCTAAGGAAAGTGATCAGCGCAATGAAGTAAATTCCCTTTCATCTCATAATTAAACAAGCCCCTATCTCAGCCCAACTTTTCTGTTACTGAATTTTTTTTTTTAATTTTATTTTATTATTTATTTGACAGAGAGAGACACAGTGAGAGGGAACACAAGCAGCGGGGTGGGAGAGAGAGAAGCAGACTTCCCGCCAAGCAGGGAGCCCGATGTGGGGCTCAAGGTCCTGGGATCATGACCTGAACCAAAGGCAGACGCTTACCGGACTAAGCCACCCGGGCGCCCCTGTGACTGAATTTCTGGGTTACCATTTTTTACTATATCATTGGTGACAATTACTTATATAAAAAATTCTGCGGACTCGTGGGGCACCTGGGTGGCTCAGAGGGTTAAGCCTCTCCCTTTGGCTCAGGTCATGATCTCGGGGTCCTGGGATTGAGCCCCACATTGGGTTCTCTGCTTGGCGGGGAGCCTGCTTCTCCCTCTTTCTCTGTCTGCCTCTCTTCCTATTTGTGATCTCTCTGTCAAATAAATAAATGAAACCTTAAAAAAAAAAATTCTGTGGACTCATATATTACAGAACTTAGCCAGATCTTGTAATTTAGTTGAAGAACATTGACTTGATTATGTAAAATTTTCTTTTTAAAAACAGTTTTGTGTGTTCAGTTGCTTATAGTTCTTTAATAGTTAAACATCTTCCTTGCAGTTTTATGTAAAGTATTATCTAGAATACTTTTTCTTGGGTATTACAAGGATGAACTTGAAGAGAGGCTATTACGAATTAGTCAATTCAAACTGAAAACAGATTTTATTATGCTTTAAGATAATTTTTTTTTTAATCTGAACACCACAGGACATAGGATTTTGTCGTATCTGTTTACTTTATGTCTTCATTTGGAATGGATGAGTAGAAGGAAGCCTAAAGTATAGTTGGTATCTGTAGAGCCATACCAGTTACACATATTTTTTAAGCCATCTGAAATATCGAATATAAAAGTTTACCTATGCTGTGAAAATATGGCTGATTGAGGTAGCATCATGCTCTATCCAGGAGGCATTATATAAAATAGTTGTTGAACTTAATTTTAAAAATCTGTCTGCCTGTTGTTTCTGCAGCCTGTTAATGAGACTCTCTATAGGTTGTTGCTTTGGGCACCATCCTAAAAATCTATATGATACAATTCTTTTTCAGGTAATGAAAATAAGAAAGAATGTTTTGACTTTCTCTGCTCTACAGGGGGGTGCTATTTGAGGGAGAGGAAACCTTTTTTACCTTTTGCACCTGAGGATCATGCTGATCCTTGTGATTCAAACATACAGTTTTGCCTTAGGCCTTGTATGCAATGATGAATTGTTTAATCCATTAAGACATGCTGCTTTTGACTGGAATTAACTTTGAATTGTAATAACAGAAACCTTGGGTACTTTCTCTTTATTCCTGTTTTAAGGCTTAATTTGTTCTTCAGATTGTCAATGTAATTTTTTATTTCCGTAAAACATTGCTTGAAATATTTGAATTCATAGGTGTATACAACAGACTGTAAAAAACAAACAAACAAAACAAAACAAAAAGTATTTTTGGTAGAATGGCAAAAGATGACTTACAGAAATTTTTGCAGCAAAGAAATATAAGCAAAATATAGTGGTTTTAATTTATAAACACTTAAAAATTTTTAATTTTTAAATATATATTTGAATTTTTACATGTTTTCCACAGAATCAAATATGTCAATGACTTATATTCAGTTATTTAAACCCTGACTCAGTATATATGATGTATATATTGATTTAAATGTAGTTAAAGTGATAAATCCAATATTTGGTCACTGATTCAGTTTCTTTTTTTAAGATTTTATTTATGTTTTTGAGAGAGAGAGTGAGTGAGACCATGGGAGGGGGGAAGGTCAGAGGGAGAAGCAGACTCCCTGTGGAGCTGGGAGCCTAATGTGGGACTCGATCCCCAGACTCCAGGATGATGACCTGAGCTGAAGGCAGTGGCTTAACCAACTGTGAGCCAACCCAGACGCCCCCACTGATTCAAATTAAGTAACTTTTGCAATACCTGGTCAGTCATTGTCATTTTTATAGACTTAGGTCTTTCATTATGAAAGTATATAAGATGTCAGATGAGTGAGTTTGTACCATAAAGAGGGATTCCTAATTTAAACCTATGGTCTCTATAGCAATGAATGCAAATTATATTTTCAAAATAAGAGCTTTATCTTACCATTCTTAAAAATTTTTAAGATTTCATGCAAATTAAACTTTGGAATTTATTTGCTAGATTTATACAAGCATACAAGCTTCTTAATTTCCAGGGTTTTTTAAAATAATAGAATTTTAAGTTTTATCAACAGTGTGCTAAAATAAATTTTTCAAATCATCTGAATATAGAGCTAAAATTGAATTCACTTATTTCATTAGCTTTTTCCACCCCTTGGTTTAAGTAGTATTTGATAAGCATTTTTAAAAAGCAAACCTACAAGGAAAGTGGTATAATACTAATGAACTCTAATTAGTAAGCTTGGGTATGGAAGAAGTCATCAAAAATAATACTGTTTGAGAATACATAAGTTAGGGCACAATAACTTTTTCAGAAATACATTTGCATTTATTGATTCTGCCTTACAGAATGTGACAGTGATGATAACCTGAGTATAAAAAATACTTCAATAGAAGAATTGAGATCCACAGAAGGTAACCTAATAAGTTAATCCTTTTTCTGTTTGACTGTACCTGTGTTTTTAAATTGCTCCTATCTTGCCTCTTCACCTGCTCTTCACCTTCACCTACTCCCTCCTACCCCTAAATTTCAAAAACATTGTTTCCTTGTTTAAAGGAGAGTTTGCATTTTCCCATCATCCCCTAAGATGAGTTAGGGACAAAAGCCTAAAATATTTTCTGACCCTTTGCAGAAAAAGTTTGCAGACCCTAAATTTGGCTAAATCTCTTTTTGAGTAATTTTATATTAATAATATTAAAAGTTAAGCAGTAGAATTATGAAAACAAGCACTTATATGTGTATATTAATGGACTGTTTCTATAAATTAATTTTTTTCTTTTTTCTCAAAGGAAAAGCTATTTTCTTCCATAGGTTAAAAAGAACTTTTGTATTAACCTCACATCAATTATTTCCTGGCTGTACCACTATTTGGTTATGCCATATGCCCATTTATTCACTTTGGTTTTTGCATAACAGACTGTGCTTTTTAATAACCATGGAGAAAGACAAAACACTGGTTTTAGAGTATAGTTTAAGCATCACTGAAGAATTGAAACCATTATACCAGCACCTTTATCATTAAAGGACAACAGTAGAAGCCTTAATATACATTCCAATAATGTATTTGTTGTTGGAGATTTGAGAGTGGGAATGTGGAAACTAGAAAGTAGGGAGGAAAATGTGGCTTAACAATCATAGACAAAATGGCTCAGCTGATTTGTTTTCTGTGTATTTGCTTGATCTCTCACATAATGCAATTAGTTTAATTAAGAGCATACTAAAGCTCTGTGTTATTAAGAGTTTGGGAATTTGAACCTGGCATTGAAATTTATGCATCCATTCAATAAAGTAGAAAACTCTAATCTTTCTTTTTTATAGCCAAAATTCAGTGGTTACACAAAGTTGGCAGTAAATCTACATACACCCTACCTGGAAGCAAGTTTGTTTTGTTTTGTTTTGTTTTTAAAGATTTTATTTATTTATTTGACAGGGTTTGGACACAGCTAGAGAGGGAACACAAGCTGAGAGAGGGAGAAGCAGGCCTCCTGCTGGGGCTCGATCTTGGGTCTCTGAGATCATGACCTGAGCGGAAGGCAGTCGCCCAACCAACTGAGCCACCCAGGCACCCCTGGAAGCAAGTTTTTTGACCAACTTGTTTTCCCATCATGGTTTTCAAGATCTGGCTCACTGTTTAGCAGCCACATAATGATGAGTTAAACAAGTGAAAGAACTTTTGTGAGTTAAAAAAACAAACAAGGGGTGCCTGGGTGGCTCAGTCAGTTAAGCATCTGCCTTCCTAAATGTCTGTCTTCGGCTTGGGCTGTAATCCCAGGGTTGTGGGATCAAGTCCTGTACTGGGCTGCCTGCTCAGCAGGGCATCTGCTTCTCCCTGTGCCTCTCCCCCTGCCCATGCTCATGCTCTCTCTCTCTCTCAAATAAATTAAATCTAAATAAGTAAATAAATAACCTGCCTCCTAAGTTATTTATCAAGGCCACTAAAAGTTAAACACCATTGAGCATCTAAGTAGTTTCAACTTGGCAACCTTTATTTGCCACTCATGATTAATCCCATGGAAAATGCCACACAGAATCATAACTTTTAAATAACCACTCTTGGGAAGCCTTCACAGTTTTTATGGTTCCTAGCTAACCCAGGAAATTTTAGCTAGTATAATGCAATGTGTACCAGAGTTTCTAACATTTTGTTATCTGTGATTATTTTATGATATGGAGAGTTTGTACATTTTGTGATTCTTTAGTTTGTCAAAAGGATTACTATTAAAGAATTCAAGAAGAGATTCTCCAAACTTTTAACTATCATATGGGGGCAACTGGGTGGCTCAGTTGGTTGGGTGACTGCCTTCGGCTCAGGTCATGATCCCGGAGACCCAGGATCGAGCCCCACATCAGGCTCCCTGCTCAGAGGGAGGCCTGCATCTCCCTCTCTCACTCTCCCTGCTTGTGTTCCCTCTCTGGCTGTGTTTCTCTCTGTCAAATAAATAAAATCTTTAAAAAAAAAAAAACAAAAACTATCATATGAGGTAGGAAAAGTCAACTTGAAAAATCAAAGTGTTAGATGTGTGCTTTTTTTTTTTTAAGATTTTATTTATTTATTTGGCACAGAGAGAGAGATCACAGATAGGCAGAGAGAGAGAGAGAGAGAGGAGGAAGCAGGTTCTGAGCTGAGCAGAGAGCCGGACGCAGGCCTTGATCCCAGGACACTGGGATCATGACCTGAGCCGAAGGCAGAGGCTTTAACCCACTGAGCCACCCAGGCGCCGGTGTGCTTTATTTTCAGATGCTTTATATAAATAAGTTTGAGAAACACACAGTGTTCCATGTAAGTTAAGGAATATGTCTCCTCCACCGTTTCCTCTGATGCCCTTCTTTTCCCCCTTTCACCCAATAAGAACTAGCTCATATATCATCTCTTAGGTTGAACCATAGAGAACTGACATTTTGTGGACATTTTGGGGTGGTCATTACTAAATTCACCATCTTTAGAGAGAATTAACAACTGCCTTCTCAAAGCTCCCTCTGCGCCGTACCAAGTAGATTTAAAATTTTTCTGTCTTATCCCCTCTAGAAGTAAGATTATCTTTGTTGTTGTTGTTTTTATCTCAGTAGCACCTAGCACTTAGTGTTTGGCACTAAATAATTGTTGAAGAATAAACTTGTAACAAACTCAGAACATGTTAGAGCTACCAGGATCCACCTCTCTATAGCTGAATAAGGGAAATTAAGATAGAGGCATTTTGGCTGGGAGAGGTATGGGTGATTTTATTAACCCTACACCATGGAAGCAAAGTGATATTTTAGTCCAGATCTAATAGCAAAACTCAAAAAAGTTTTAATAACTTCTTAAGTCTCTTTTCATTCTTTACCTTCCCAATACAACATTATAAATGCCTGAAAAGTGGTAGCAAAAGGCAGGATAAATCCACTTGTGACTTTTGCATTGAGGAACAGTAGTTTCCCTTATCTCCGCTCCTCTTCCACCACCATGATTTGTTGCATTCTTTGTTCTCTGTAGACTAATATCTAACTCTGACTACCCATGCCAACCATAAAGATCCTCTATAATCTATTTTGAATACCAGACTGGGGAAATAGAGGCCACATAGTATGGTGGTGTAGAGTGCAGACTTTGGATTCAGACTGTCTTGGTTAAAACTCAGCACTGCTACTTATGAGTCATGTAATGTTGGGCAAGTCATTTAACTTCACTGTGTGTCAGTTTCTTCATTTTAAAAAACTGGGAATACAGGGCACCAGGGTTAAAGCCCCTGCCTTCAGCTTAGGTCATGATCTCAAGGTCCTGGGATCAAGGCCCATGTCCGGCTCTCTGCTCAGCAGGGAGCCTGCTTCCTCCTCTCTCTCTGCCTGCCTCTCTGCCTACTTGTGATTTCTCTCTCTCTCTCTGTCAAATAAATAAATAAAATCTTTAAAAATTTTTTTTAAAACTGGGAATACTAGTAAACCTGTCTTACTAGAATAGTCTGGTATGTGGTAAACAGTACATGTACTGGCTGCTGTTATTGTGATTTTAATCATGATTATTACTATTATTCACTGTTACCTGCATCTAAGACCTGCTTTGGAGAATGGCTACTTAGAGGTGTCTTCACTCAAACCACTAGAAAAGAAAAAAGACCAGCACCGTGTGGATGGTTGCCATTGCAAAACCATCTCTGTAAATGTCAATGATTTGCCTTAGAGTTTCTTCAGTTAATAGCAGTCATCATATAATCAGTTTTATAAGTAGTAAAACATATTGTGGCCAGTTTAAAGAACAAAGACAGGATAAAAGAGAGAAAACTCTAATCGTAACAAGTTGTCTAAACATTAAGTAGTTTGCCTCCAGATTCATAGTCTTAAAATGATGGGGCATGATTCATGTGTAAGTAATCTAATTCCTATTACTGAGCTCTTTCCTCTTTTACCATAATTACCTCTCTCTCAAAGAGGATGAAATTAAGACAGACAAAATTCCCACAATATCCTTTATTTCTTTATAGTGTTCTTTCATTTCAACCTGAAGGATTCCCTTTAGTGTTTCTTGTAAGGCTAGTCTAATAACAGACTCCTTTAGCTTTTGTTTTTCTGGGGAAGTCTTCAATTCTCCATCCTTGAAGACAGGTTTTGCTGGATAGCGAATTCTTGATTTATAGGTTTGTTTTGTTTTTTTTTTTCAGCTCTTTAAATATGTCATCTCATTGCTGGCTTCTGTGGTTTGATGATAAATAAGCTACTAATCTTACTGAGAATCTCTTATACATGATACGTACGTTGCTTCTTTCTTGCTGCTTTTGTTGTTTTTGGCTTTTGACCGCTTATAATGTGTCTTAGTGTGGATCGCTTTCAGTTCCTGGAGTTTGTTGAACTTCTTGGATGTGTAGATTCATATCTTTCATCAGATTTGGAACATTTATTGGCCATTATTTATTGAAATACTCTTTCTGTCCCTCTTCTTCTTCTGGGACTCCCATAATGCATATCTTACTGCATTTGTTGGTACTTCACCAGTCCTTTAACCTCTGTTTGCTTTTTTCCATTTTACTTTCTTATCTTCTAAACTGGATAAATTGTCCTGTCTTCAAGTTTGCTTAAATTTGTTAAACTCGTGTAATGAATTTTTTGTTTTGGTTGTACTTTTCAGCTCCAGAATTTCTATTTGGTGGCTTTTCATAATTTCCATCTTTTTATTGATATTCTCATTTTGTGTATACATTGTTTTCCTGGTTTCCTTTAGTTCTTTGTCCATGGTTTACTTTAGCTCTTAGAACATTTTAAAAATAGTTGGTGTAAAGTCTTTGTCCACTAAGCCCAGTGTCTAGGCTTTCTCAGGGACACTTTAACTCTCCCCCCCCTTTATTTATTTTTTAAGATTTTATTTATTTATTTGATAGAGTGAGATCACAAGTAGGCAGAGAGAGAAGGGGAAGCAGGCTCCCTGCTGAGCAGAGAGCCCCATGCAGGCCTCGATCCCAGGACCCTGAGATCATGACCTGAGCCAAAGGCAGAGGCTTTAACCCACTGAGCCACCCAGGCACCTTTTTTTTCTCCCTTTAAATGGGCCATACTTTCCTGTTCCTTTGTATTCTTTGCGTTTTTCTTGTTCTTGAAAACTAGGTATGCAAATACTATGGTACTTCTGGAAATCATATTCTCTGTCTTCCCCAGATTGCTGTTGTGTTGAAGACTACAGTTGTCCATTTGTTACTTTTCCAAACTACAGTTGACACTTAAACAGCATGGGGTTGGGACACTGCCACCCCACACACACACACAAATACACACACAGTTAAAAATTTATATATAACTTTTAACTTCCCCAAAACTTAATTACTAATAGCCTACTGTTGACTAGTAGCCTCACCAATAACAAACTGTTGATTAATACATATTTTGTAAAGGCATCTGGCTGGCTCAGTTGGTTAAGTGTCCAGCTCTTGATTTTGGCTCAGGTCATGAGCTCAGGGTCTTAAGATTGAGCCTGTGTCAGGCTCCACACTCAACTCAGAATCTGTGTGAATTTCTCTTCCTCTACCCCTTCCCCAGCTCGCACATGCTCTCACTCTCTTTCTTTCACTCTCTAAAAATAAATACATCTTACAAAAAATAGTCAGTATGTAGGTATTTCGGTGGCTCTGTTAGATAAGTGTCTGCCTATAGCTCAGGTCCTAAGATTGAGCTCCACATTGGGCTTTCTGCTTAGTAGGGAGTCTGCTTCTCCCTCTTCCTCTCCCCCACCGCCACTTCTGTGTGTTTGCTCTCTCTCAAATCTTTTAAAAAATAGTATGGATTTTGGACACCTGGGTGGCTCAGTGGGTTAAAACCTCTGCCTTCAGCTCAGGTCATGATCTCGGTCCTAGGATCTGCTCGGCAGGGAACCTGTTTCCTCCTCTCTCTCTGCCTGCTTCTCTGCCTACTTGTGATCTCTCTCTGTCAAATAAATAAAATCTTAAAAAGAAAGGAGAGAGAGAGAGGAAGGAAGGAAGGAAGGAAGGAAGGAAGGAAGGAAGGAAGGAAGGAAGGAAGGAAGGAAGGAAGAAAAAAAAAGAAATTAGTCTTCCTTTAAAAAAAAAAAAAATAGGGGCGCCTGGGTGGCTGTTGGTTAAGCCACTGCCTTCAGCTCAGGTCATGATCCTGGAGTCCTGGGATCGAGTCCCACATCAGGTTCCCAGCTCCGTGGGGAGTCTGCTTCTCCCTCTGACCTTCTCCCCTCTCATGCTGTCTCTCTCTCTCTCTCAAATAAATAAATCTTTTTTTAAAAAAAAAGTACATATTTTGTATATTACATGTATTATATACTGTATTCTTACAATAAAATAATCTACAGATAAAAATATTAAGAAAAGCATAAGAAAGAGAAAATGTATTAAATTTAAATTTAAAGGTATAAGTTTCCCTCTAAGCCAGGGTCAGTAGGCTTTTTCTGTAAAATACCAGGCAGTAAATATTTAAACTTTGTAGTTCATGTTGTCTCTGATATAATTACTCAACTTACTATTATAGTATGAAAACAGCAATACACAATACATAAACAAATACTTGTGGATATGTCCAGTAAAACTTTATTTACAAAAATTGCCTTTGGACAGTGCTTGGCCCACAGACTAGGTTGTCAGTCCTCTACTTTTACCATGTTCCATGAATTTTTATATCTTGTATTTTTGCTATATTTCAATTTGAAATATTTTAATTTTCCTTAGATTTTCTTCTTTCATCTCTTGGCTCTTTAGGAGTATATTGTGTAGTTTCCAAATATGTAAATGTCTTATTATTCATTTCTAATTTAAGTTTGTTATGGTAAGAGAATATACTCTGTAAAACTTCATTCTTCTTACATTTATTGAGATTTTTATGGGCCAACATGTGGTCTCTCTTGGTCAATATTCCATATGCACTTGAAAAGAATGTGTTTTCTGTATTTATTGTATAGAATACTTTATAAATATCAATTGGGCCAATGTGGTTGATAGCAAATCTTTATCCTGACTGATTTTTTTTAATCTAATTGATCTATCGGGTATTACAGTAGGGATAATGAATTATTCATCAGTGATTGTGGATTATTTTTCTCTTTAGTTCTGTCAGTTTATACTTTTGTATTTTGAAGTTATGTTTTTAATTGAAAAATTACATTTTTTAAAATATATATTTTATATTTCTGATGTGTCTTTCTGATGAATTGACCCATTTATCAATATGAATGTTCTTTATCTCTGGTGATACCTTTTATCATGAAAAAAAAATTTTTTTTAAGATTTATTTTTTTGTGAAAGAGTGAGCTTATGGGTGGAGGTAAGAGGCTTTGGGAGAGGAAGAGGTACATCTCTTAATAGACACCATGAAGTTTGATCTTACTTTTTGATTTACTGTAACACTCTCTACTCTTAAAGAATGGATTATAAAAAAGAAAAAATGGATTAGTCTCTTAATATTTAATGTAATTTCTTATATGATCGAATTCTTGTCTGCCATTTTGTTTTCTCTTTTTCTCCTCTTTTTGTACCTTCTTTGGATTGTTATAATCCTATATGTTACTGTATGTGTATTTAGTTTTTACTATTTTATTTGTTTATTATTAAGAGTGAAAGAGAGAGAGGGAGAGAGCACAAGCAAGGGGAACAGCAGAGGGAGAAGCAGGCTCCCTGCTGAGCAAGGAACTAACATGGGGCTTGATCCCAGGACCCCTGGGATCATGACCTGAGCTGAAGGCAGATGCTTAACCAACTGAGCCACCCAGGCATCCCTAGTTTTTACTATTTTAATAGGTCTGTGGGCTTTTTAGCCCTTTGTATTAATTTTTATGGTAACTCTAGATTACAATGTATAGTTTTTGCTTTTTATAGTGTATTGAGTGCTACTATACTACACTTTTATTATCTTTATTATCTAAAATGTAGAAACCTTCCAATTCCATAGGTTAGTTTATGTCCTGCCCGCAAATTTCTGCTGTAGTTGCCATATGTGTTACATCTACATGTATTATAAATTCTACCAGAAAATGTTATTTTTTTGCTTTAAACAGTGCTGTGAATTTTAAAGAAAGAAAAGAAAAAGTTTGTATCCTTTTATATTTATTCATAGCTGCCATTTTTAGTGAACTTCATTCTTTCCCAATAGAGTTTCCCTCTAGTGTCATTTTTCTTCCTTCATCCAAAAGGATTTTTTAAAATTTTTTTGATAGGCATTTTGTTACCGATGAATATTCTTTTTTGTTTATATGAAGATATCTTTATTTTTCCTTGAATTTTGAAGAATGTTTTCTCTTGCTTTAGAATTCTAGTTGACAGGATGCCTGGGTAGCTCAGTTGGTTAGGCATCTGCCTTCAGCTTGGGTCATGATCCCAGGGTCCTGGGGATCAAGTTTTGTGTGTGGGGCTCCCTGCTCAGTGGGGAGCCTGCTTCTCTCTCTGTCTGCCACTCTCCCTGTGCTCTCATACTCTTTCACTCTCTCGCTGGCAAATAAAGCCTTAAAAAGAAAGAATTCTAGTTGACAAATATTTTTTCCTTTCGTCACTTTAAAGGTATCATTCCATTATCTTCCAGCCTCCATTATTTGTCATGAGAAGTTGCCATAATTTGTGTTATTGTTTACCTGTATGTAATGTGTCATTTTTTTGCTGGTGCTCCTTTCTATATTTCTACTTTATCTTTGGATTTAAGCAGTTCTTGATAATGCCCCTAGATGTGGTTGTCTTTGTATTTATCGCATTTGTGTTTTCTTAGCTCCTTGTAATTCTGTTTCCCCCTATATTAAATATGCTTTTAAGTAATCTCTACAGCCAGCATGAGGCTTGAACTCACAACCCCAAGATTGTGAGTCATGTGCTCCACTGACTTCGCTAGCCAGGCACACCTGTTTCCCCAATTTTAGAAATTTCCACCCATTATTTCTTCATAATCTTTTTTTTTTAAATATTTTATTTATTTGACAGAGAAACACAGCCAGAGAGGGAACACAAGCAGGGGTAGTGAGAGAGGGACAAGCAGGCTTCCTACTGAGCAGGGAGCCCAATGTGGGACTTGATCCCGAGTCTGTGGGATCATCACCTGAGCCGAAGGCAGTCGCTTAACCAACTGAGCCACCCAGGCGCCCCTTTCTTCATAATCTTTTGCCCCACTTGGTCTCTCTTCTTTTCTTTTGGACCCCAGTTATACATATGTTAGGTTGCTTAAATTTATCCACAGTCTTGTTCATTTTCTTCTGATCTTTTTTCTCTGTTGGATTTTTTTTTTTAAGGTTTATTTATTTAAAAGAGCACAAATGGGGCAGGGACAGAGAGACAAGCAGACTGAGCAGGGATCCTGATGCAGGGTTCCATTGCAGGACCCTGAGATCAGTACTTGTGCCAAAGTCAGAGTTAACCCACTGAGCCACCCAGGTGCGCCTTGGTTGGATAATTTCTGTTGTTCAGCCTTCAAGTTTATTAATACTTTTTTTCCTACCTTCTCCAGTATTAAGCTTACTGAGTGAATTTTCCATTTCAGATATTATATTTCTGAGCCCTAGAATTTCCATTTAGTTGGGTTTTTGTTTGTTTGTTTTTAAAGATTTTATTTATTTGACAGAGAGAAACACAGCCAGAGAGGGAACACAAGCAGGGGGAGTGAGAGAGGGAGAAGCAGGCTTCCCACCGAGCAGGGAACCCGATGTGGGGCTCGATCCCGGGTCTCCAGGATCATGACCTGAACCAAAGGCAGTCGCTTAACCAACTGAGCCACCCAGGCGCCCCCATTTAGTTGGTTTTTAAAAAACAGATTCATTTCTCTGTTGAGATTTCCTATCCATTCAGCCTTAAGTCCATGAAAATGTAATTTTTCTAAAACTGTTTTCTGCTAATTCCAACAGCTAGTTAATCTTGGGGGTTAGTTTCAATTGGCTGCTTTTCCTCTTGACTGTTGAGTTACATTTCTTTTTCCTTTTTTAATATATATGTATGTTGTAGATGTATATTACAGATTCTTTTGCTTCTGTTATTTTTATCTGAGGAATGTTTTATTTTGTTTTACGTTTTCTTTCAGCAGTTACCTTGCTAGACCTATACCCCAAACTCCACCTCCTCCATAGCAGGCAACAGCTAAAATAGCTTACTCCTTTTACTTTCCAGCTGTTGGTTTTCACTGAGAATCTTAGATCCTCTCCTTTGTATCCACAGTTCAGAAGTCCAGTAAGAGTTTATAGATTTGGAGGATCCTGTCTTCTATTGCTCTGTTGTTTCTTCTGGGATTCTTTTCTTTCAAAACCTCCCTTCCGGGGCGCCTGGGTGGCTTAGTTGGTTAAGCAACTGCCTTCGGCTCAGGTCATGATCCTGGAGACCTGGGATCAAGCCCTACATCGGGCTCCCAGCTCGGCTGGAAGCCTGCTTCTCCCTCTCTCACTCCCCCGCCTTGTGATCCCTCTCTCGCTGTGTTTCTGTCTGTCAAATAAATAAAATTAAAAACAAAAAAACAAAAAAACCTCCCTTCCCCGCAGCTTCATTTTCTACCTTCTGTGATCCAAACTGAATTTGGCTTTCTGGGTTAAATTCTATTACTTTGTCCCAAAGGATTGATGAATGCCCTGGATGCAACAAAACCATAGAGCTGCACATTGAACCCTGTCCATTTTGCTTCTTTTGGTGATCAGCTTCTGTCCTGTTTCACCTAATTTTTGTTGCTCTCCATTGCCTTAAAATAATTTATAATTTTTATCTATGGGAGGGTTAATCCAATATAAGCTGCACCACTATTATTAGAAGTGGAACTGTTTAACTGGTTTTTGTTTTTATCATCTTTTAACTGCCAAATTTAATTCATAGAAGCTCACTCTAGTCAGTAGTTTTGTATTTATTTCTGCTAATTTTATTTTTAGTTTTCACTTTTTGTTCTTTTAATTGATTTGTAAGTTATATGCTTAGTTTCCAGTTTTTGTGGTTATATTGGCATTTTACCACATTTTTTATATATAATATAAAGACTTAAGTATACCTACAAAGTGTCTGCCTTTATGCAACAATAAAAGGACTCCAGAACATTTCACCTGATCCTCTCTCCCCAGTTTACATGCTGGTATTCTCCAGTGTTTAGTTCTGTGGGTGTAATTGTGTACTGTGTAATGCACACAAAACTTGTACAAAACATTTCACAAAGCTGGTAACCGTCCCTCAGTTTAAAGAAATACAACATCAGCACATTTATTTGCTAGGCTGCCATAACTACATACTACAAACTAGATGGCTTAAAACAACAAATTTACTGTCTCATGGTTTTAGAGGTTAGAAAACAAGTTAAATTGTGGGGCCATTTTACCTTTCCTAGCTTTTATTTTTTTTATTTATTTATTTATTTATTTATTTATTTATTTATTTATTTATTTTAAGATTTTATTTATTTGACAGAGAGTAACACAGCTAGAGAGGGAACGCAAGCAGGGGGAGTGAGAGGGAGAAGCAGGCTTCCCGCCGAGCAGGGCACCCGATGTGGGGCTCGATCCCAGCTCTCCGGGATCATGACCTGGCTAAAGACAATTGCTTAACCAACTGAGCTACCCAGGCGCCACCACCTTTCCTAGCTTTTAGTTATTAACAGACAATCATATGCACTCCTTGGTTTACAGATGCATCACTCCAGTCTCTGCCTCCATCGTCATGTGGCCATCTTCTTCTGTTTGTGTGTCTGTCTTTACATGGCATTTCAGTTGTGTTGGATTAGGGTTCAACGTAGTGACCGCATCTTAAATGGATTACACTTGCAACGACCCTATTTTCAGATTAGGTCACATTCATCGGTACTAGGGATTTGGACATGTGTTTTGGGGGCATCATAATTCAGCCATAATAACCAGTACCTTAGAAGTATTCCCCTCACTTCCCCTTCTAGTTACTTCCCCTGTACTCCTTCCCAAATGTTAGTGGCCACTATCATGTCTTGAAATACTAGTTTAGTAGTGCTTGATTTTGAAATTTATTTAAATTGGATCATACAGACCATCACTATCCAGTAGAATTTGCTGTAATGATGGATATATATATATATATATATATATATCTGATTGCTATTAGTCATGTGTAGCTGTTAACCACTTGAAATGTAGCTAAACTGAGGAACTAAATCTTGAATCTTAATTTTAATTGATTTAAATATGAATAGCCACATAGAGTCAGTACCCATCATGTTAAACAGCATGAACATGGTCTGTCTTCTTTTATGTCTGGATGCCTTTTGTTTTTTAAGGATTTAATTATTTATTTGAGAGAGACCGAGAGAATGGCAGGGAACAGAGGGAGAGACAGTCCCAGGCAGACTCCGTGTTGAGCAGAGCCCAACATGGGGCTACATCTCACGGCCCTGAGACCGTGACCTAAGCTGAAGCCAAGATGCTTAACTAACTGCACCACCCAGGCACCCCTGAATGCCTTTTAAACAACCTTGTTTTATAGATGCATCCAGATGTTAGTATGTAGCTTTGGTTTCTTCATTTTTAATACCTATATAATATTCTATTTTATGTATATATCATAATTCATCCATTATTTACAGACATTTGCTTTGTGCTTTTTGGCTATTGTAGATATTGCTATTGTGAACATTCTCCTACATTTCTGTTAATGCACATATATGCATATTTCTGGGAATATGTACCTAGGAATGGGATGACTCATGTTCAAGTTTAGTAGGTAATGCCAAGTTGTTTTTCCAAAGTGGCTTTGCCAGGGGCGTTTTTTTGTTTGTTTTTTGTTCTTTTGTCCCAGTAGTATATGTGAGTTCCCATTTATCTACATTTTCACCAGTCATTTAAATTGGTCTTTTTTAATTTTAGCTAGTGATGGGTATATGCAGTTATTTTTTTGTGGTTTTAATTTATATTTTTCTAACAAATAAGGTTTCTTGACCATTATGACATAATCTTTTGTCTCTGCCTTTTCAAATTTCTTAAGCTTTCTTTTGGATTTTTTAACTGATTTTTGGGGGTTGAAAATTTTTTAGTTCTCTCTGGGTGCAAGCTCCATGTATTGCAAATATTTTCTCCCACTGTATGTCTTGTGTTTTTATTCATTTAATGGTGTCTTTTATTTTATTTTACTTTTTTTTTTTTTTAAGATTTTATTTATTTGACAGAGCGAAACACAGCCAGAGAGGGAACACAAGCAGGGGGAGTGAGAGAGGGAGAAGCAGGCTTCCCACAGAGCAGGGAGCCGGATGTGGGACTCAATCCCAGGTCCCCGGGATCATGACCTGAGCCAAGGCCAGTCGCTTAACCAACTGAGCCACCCAGGAGCCCGCCCCCTAATGGTGTCTTTTAATGGATAAAAGTAATTTTATTTTATTTTGTTTTGTTTTTTCAAAGATTTTATTTATTTATTTGACAGAGAGAAACACAGCTGGAGAGGGAATGCAAACAGAGGGACTGAAAGAGGGAGAAGCAGGCTTCCCACCGAGCAGGAACAGAGAGAGAGATCACAAGGAGGCAGAGAGGCAGGCAGAGAGAGAGGAGGAAGCAGGCTCCCTGCTGAGCAGAGAACCCAATGCGGGCCTCGATCCTAGGACCCTGAGATCATGACCTGAGCCGAAGGCAGAGGCTTTAACCCACTGAGCCACCCAAGTGCCCTAAAAGTAATTCTAATAGATTTCAGATTAACATAGTTTTTCATAATATTTTTTAAAATTCTGTTTAATAAGTATTTCCCTACACTCAGATAATGAAGCTGTTCCCTTGTATTATCTTCTGGAAACTATTATTGTAAGCTTACAAATATGTTTTCCTATTTCTTTTAAAGATTTATTTATTTATGTGACAGAGAGAGAGATCACAAGTAGGCAGAGAGACAGGTAGAGAGAGAGGAGGAAGCAGGCTCCCTGCCAAGCAGAGAGCCGGATGCGGGCCTCGATCTCAGGACCCTGAGATCATGACCTGAGCCAAAGGCAGAGGCTTAACCCTCTGAGCCACCCAGGCGCCCTGTTTTCCTATTTTTTACAAGTCTTTTCATCTTGTTTTACTTTGCTAACAGCATCTTGGCTTTTCTTTGTATTTTCTCGTCCCTTGAATTCATCTTAGGGCAACTCCCTGACCTAGAATCTATCTTTAACTTAACACATAACATACACTAGCCTGTAGTATTTTATTTTATTTTTTTAAAGATATTTTATTTATTTATTTGACAGAGAGAGAGAGATCATAAGTAGGCAGAGAGGCAGGCAGAGAGAGGAGGAAGCAGGCTCCCTGCCAAGCAGAGAGCCAGATGCGGGCCTCAATCCCAGGACCCTGAGATCATGACCTGAGCCGAAGGCAAAGGCTTTAACCCGTTGAGCCACCCAGGCACCCATGTAGTATTTTAAATTACAGAAACATAATGCAGTGTCCTGGCTGAGAGGAAGGTGTAGCTGCATCTTAAAGGGATCACTGGTACCTCTGAACCAAGGAGCCTCTGAGAGACTTTGGACTGGATGGGATGAAATAAATCTGGTGTGAGAAGCTGGTGAAGGCCAGGAAATGGATACCCTTGTAAACCCAAGAATGTCTTTCTTATTTACTATTATATTCCTATGCCTGGTGTACAGTGGGCATGAAATAAATATTTGTTAAATGAGGGCATATATTATATACTTCTCAAGACATTATATAGCTTTCAGGGTTTTGTTTTGTTTTGTTTTGTTTTGTTTTTTAAAGATTTTATTTATTTCACAGAGAGAAGCACAGCCAGAGAAGGAACACAAGCAGGGGGAGTGAGAGAGGGAGAAGCAGGCCTCCCGCTAAGCAGGGAGCCTGATGTGGGGCTCGATCCTGGGTCTCCAGGATCATGACCTGAGCCAAAGGCAGTCGCTTAACCAACTGAGCCACCCAGGCGCCCCTAGCTTTCAGTTTTTGCCTGAGATGCTAGAAAACTTAAAATGAAATTTTTAGTTCCTGTGAGATTTTGGCATTTCATGGTTTTGCCTTTCTGTTTCTATTTTAAGTCTTTTGTGCATTGCCTAAGTGATTATCAGTGGTTCTAGAAGTTGACTTGTCCCTAAATGGAAATAACTTGCAAGTTCCTTAGTAAGCTCATATTATAATTCAATTTGAGGTTATATCCTGATTCTCAT
This sequence comes from Spilogale gracilis, assembly GCA_004023965.1. Lineage (NCBI taxonomy): Eukaryota > Metazoa > Chordata > Mammalia > Carnivora > Mephitidae > Spilogale > Spilogale gracilis. The sequence continues at coordinate 4,899 of PITA01021321.1, read as the reverse complement.
TATTTTGAAACACTCAAATTTTATGGAGAAACTGCCAAGTCATCCCATGTTTCTCAACTTTGTATTTCCTTCCTTTCTTGAAAAGACAGATGTAGTTGATGAGATTTATATAAAGCACATGTTTATTAGCTTTCTGCCCTAAATATTAAAATTCTCTGTTAATACAGATGTGGAATTAGAAGAAGCTATTAGAAGAAGTCTGGAGGAAATGTAATTGTAAAGTTATTACCACACAACATCAAGTGGCCTTGAAGAGACTCAGGATAATGAATTCTTGAGTTTGTTTTCTAAAGGAGACCAGAAATCTGTTAGTACAAGTGTATTTGGAAACATGGTTTTTTTGCTTTTGCATCTGATATTTGCTTTGTATTTTTGTGCTGTTTTGCAAAAATGTACAGAGGAATAGAATACATGTTAATGTCGATATAAATCATGTATTCTAATATAGTTATCACAGTTTTCCAGTTAACTTTGAATTTATATATATTAGGTTAAAAGAACTAAAAAATAAAGAAGCTCTTGACTATTGTTTGTTTCCCAAATAGCGTTAGTTGTTTAATTTTATTTGTACTGTACATATGATTCTAGTTTATTTTTTTAGGAGTGAAAATGAATATAAATAAAGCTGTCATAGCTCAGTTTTTCTGTAAATTCTGTTTCTTATGTGACACTAATATAGAATACCTTTGAGATCTTTGTTTATGATTATTAGAAGAGAGTAATGGAAACTGATCATGGAAACAGATTAAAAACTTTTACCGGCAATATTCTTTGTGGGTTTCACTCATCTGTGTAGTCCTGCTGTAATTGGAGCAGCACATTGCTGGAATAAAAAATAAAAAAAAAAACCCTAATCTTTGAAATTATTGAAAAGAAACCTTTTCCATTTCTTTTACCTGCTTAGACTTTCATGTGACTTGTATCATCTGTTGTTTAAAGGGAATGATGTCAAAATGTTTGCATAGAATTAAATATTTTTAATAACGTTAGTCTTTTTTATATATATATATTTGTGTAAACACAATATTCTTCCAAAAAATAATGTTGATGGTCTACTCAGGAGTAATCTTCCTTAATCTTTGAAATTTTTATTTCATTTGGAAGTATCTTCATTTTAATTATTCATTAAATAAATTGTCAGTTTCCTACATTTGGTATTACACATTTAATTTTTAAATGCTCAGGCTCCATTGTGAGTAATAAAAAACAGTACATAATTAGAAGACTAAGAAAGGCTTGTCATGTATCTTTGTGCATATGCTTCATGACCAGAAATGTCTTCCCTAAAGATTTTAAGTAGTAATTACATACCAAACTTAAAATTTTACATAAATATAAATTTGTCTTTAAAAAAAAAAATCATGTCTAGAATTTTCTTTCTCTGCAACTTGGCATTTTAGTGTAAAATAGCATCACTGTTTTTTTATTACTATAATGTTCCCGAAAATCCACATTGGAAACCAGTTTGTGTTATTTCTTACGATGTCAGTTCTGTCCTACGTGCTTGCCTTTTTTTTTTTAAGTAGACAGACACGCAGATTGAGAACTTACCATTTTTCCCAAATGACCACATTGTACTTTTAATTTCTATGCTAAAGTCGTCAAGCAGGGTTTTTTTTAGGAGGTAGTTATGAGCTGGACCTTAAAGACATCTCTAAAATCTTGCTCAGTAGTGAGGAGCAGAGAAAGGATGATGGAGAAAGAATCATGTGGGGAAGAGAAATCAACACCTCTTTGCTAGAGGTGCCTGACATGTGTGTTTATACACTGATGTTCTGTTAAGCCTTTGTGATGTGTATGATAGAGAGTAAATGGAGTTTTTTATATGACAATAAAGGAATGTTTCATCATGACCCTTAAAGATAATCGGGTTGTTTACTGTTTTCATTAATAATTGTCACTGATTGTATTTCTACTTGTTAAGCAATTAAAAATTTTTAAGATTACTTCATAATTTGAACTTAATTTAGACACAGGTAATCAGTGGATAATATTATAGAAAGTTAAATGGATTATTATCAAAAGTAAATGTTTCCGGGTGCCTGGGTGGCTCAGTGGGTTAAAGCCTCTGCTTTCAGCTCAGGTCATGATCTCAGGGTCCTGGGATCTAGGCCTGCATTGGGCTCTCTGCTCAGCAGAGAGCCTGCTTCCTCCCCTCTCTCTGCCTGCCTCTCTGCCTACTTGTGATCTCTCTCTGTCAAATAAATAAATAAAATCTTTTAAAAAAAGATTTTAAAAAAAGTAAATGTTTCCAATATTGATAAAGATGTGTATCTTTTCATTACATCATTCATTTATTCATTCATTCACTCCCTCATGAAGTGTTTACTGAGTACTTACCATGTGCCAGTGACTGTTCTCAGCACTGGGCAAAGCAAAACTCACAGTCCTTTATGGAACACAGGGAGAGAGAGGGTTGAATAGATATTATCCACTATCATAAGTATATCTGTTAGTGGTAACTAATGAAGGCAAATAGAGGAGGGAAAGATTGTGTTTCTGAAACTGAGTGGTGTGATCTGGCTTTTTTGGAAGGATTACCTGTAGTTACTATATTGGGAACATATGCACCAGAGGCAAGAGTAGAAGCAGGAAGAGGAGATAGGAGGGCGTTGCAGTGTCCAGGTGAAAACTGATGGTGGTGGGACCAGAGTGTTAGCAGTGGAACTGGGGAGAAGAATCCTAGTATATTCTAAAAGTAAAGCTGGGGGTACTTACTTATGGAGTACATCTATAGGATTGGAGAGAAAAAAGAGTCCAGGATGATTCTAAAATTGCATGATAGACTTTAAAACCATTCACAACATGTCTTTGGATGTGTCGTGATAATGACAAAATATATTTAATGAGGTCAAATAATCCCTTACAAAAATAGTTTATTAGTATGTAGATTAAGTTCAGAGGGAACTGGAATCCAAACTCATCTCTGTTCAAGTATTTAAATGGCTTTGATCTCAGATTAAAGGTTGTGATTCAGCTTTAAACTGTTATTATCTCTTATGTGTCCTGTACATTCTTATCCTTGCCCTATGAGGCATATGGGTATGACATGAGAGCAAAGCACAAGTTTTTAAGTACATAAATCTGTACTCCCTGTTCCTCTTTTACTGACCTTTGTAGTATCTGCCCTACTGACTTGCCGCATGTTTTTTTAATTAACAGATTTAAATAAATTGAGTGTGAAAGAGAAAGATGGAATAGGGTTTTTCCCCCCTCTAAGCTTCAGTGGTGGTGTCCAGGCTTTAATTATTTCCACCTAGGGGAAGAGGCTGGCAACAAGACAGGGTCAGGCAAGTACAGACTGCAAAGAGCTGTACTAAATGCTGTCTGTGCCATAAAGGAACCTTTCTTTTCTCCCCCTATCAAAGGATTTTTAATGGTTTTGGTTTTGCCCAGGATTATGGGCGGCTGGGAGAAACTAAGCGCAAGTTGCCACTGAGTAATACGCACAGCCTATAGGAACCTTCGTGTGTGGGGAGCTGGCTACATTCAGGCTGCAGAGTCGGGGGCTTCCAGGGGTAGGGGCTTTTTCTGGGGGGTCTCCGCTGGGCATTGGGTGGGTCCAGAGTGGGGAGAGAAAGAGCCGGCGATCCCGTTAGGTACCCCCGGTCCCGCGTCCGCCCCTCCGGGTACCTCGGAGGCCGCCTGGCTTTTCTCCTCTGGCCCGGGGCCCTGGCGGCCCACCCGCGAGGCCCGGTGGCCAGCGCGCTCCCTCCCGCAGCCGCAGCCGCAGCCGCAGCCACAGCGGCTCCCCGCAAGGCACCGCGGCCCGAGCCCGGCGGGCGGCGCGCCTGCCCTTGTTTGGCCCCGCGGCGGGGCGGCGGCGTGGGCTCCCGGCCGTCCCCCGCGGGCGTCAGAGGGAGGCGGGCGCCCCGCGCGGTGACGGCGACGCCTGCGGCGGCCGGACTCTCCCCTCGCCGCCGCCACGGAGGCCGGTGACCTCTTGGCCGCCCCGCCTGGGAGGCGCAGATGGCTCAGGCGAAGATCAACGCGAAAGCCAACGAGGGGCGCTTCTGCCGCTCGTCGTCCATGGCCGACCGCTCCAGCCGCCTGTTGGAGAGCCTGGACCAGCTGGAGCTGAGGTGAGCGGCTCGCGGGCGGGGGCCGGCCGGCCGGGCGGGGGCCACGGAACTTGCTCGCCCGACATGTGTTCTCCACGGACGCGCGGCAGCTTTGTCTGCCTCCAGCGGGATTCTCCTCTCCCACCGGGAAGAAGCGCATTCGATTTAAGCAAAAACCTGTGAGCGCACCATTGGTGGCCCCATTCTCATAACCAAACCTGGGGGTTAGGGGACGGAGAAAAATCAGAGAAGGTGAAGGTGACCGTGACGTGGTTTAAGCTTAGAGACTCCGGCACTCTGGGTCTACAGAACTTCGAGAATTTTCTCAGTGCCAGTATATGGTCTTCCCAAATGTTTTTTTGTCTCTCCCTGTTAGGCATTTTTAAAAGCGGCAGCAGTGTAGTGGTCCCCGATGTGAGTGATAAGTTTCTTCAAAGCACCGCACAGCAAAAAATTAAAAATCCAGGAATCCGTCTGAGAGCAAGGATTACGGAGGAGTAGGCAGATGGAGGGACTGTGGTGTGAACCTTGTCTGGGTACTTGGTGGGATAGGACCCTGAAGCTTCCATTTTCCCCCTAACCCCCCGGCATGCTGTATTCAGCCATTCCGTGGGTTTCTCAGAATTTATCGTGTACCTTCTTGCAAGGGAGACACCTTCTTGAAAGTGCTAGTCATTGGCCTGAAACCGTGTGATACGCAGGTTTTTTCCCGCCTCTTTACTGAATAAGATTTTATTAAGTAATATATAGTGTTATGCTTGTATGCAGTTTTTAAATAATGTATATAGTGAATTTTAGAAATACGTGTTTCCCTTAACAGCGTATAAAAACTTTTATG